>OY282451.1:37577931-37799354 GCA_958295655.1 Palloptera scutellata
AATAGCTACTTGGTATTGGGCAATGACAGAGAATGTGTTCCAAAGTCTCTTTAGTCACTGAGTCATTACAGTTCCTGAGTAGGTCGTTTTCGCCGAACCGTGTTGGGGCCAGAAAAGTTTTGAAATACGGGGAACCTGTTTGATTTTTATTGAAGGCTGCATAGTGAAAACAGAGTGATGGTGAGATAATACTGGGCTCTACCTCAGGGCACCCTGCACGATGTTTTGTCAGCTGGTCTACTACCTCATTATACCTATATGTCATGGGGCCCAGCAGAGTTGTAGGTTATTATTAGTACTAAGGTTTTGCAGAGAATTGTAGCATTTTATTACCGATTTAAACTACTACTGATTTGCTTCTATTTCGGCTTGAAAAACACTATAGCTGTCAGGAAGCTTGAAACATTTTCTGGTATTAGAGTTTAGAGTACTTTAACTTAAGTTTTAGACAGCTACACAGATGAGACGTTGAAGCGTAGACCACTACTCCATACAGTAAGCTAGTTCTTATTACAGAAGTGTATATTCAGTGTGCTATCTTTAGAAGAGGCGGATTTTACCTTTTGAGGCCTTTACCTTTTTGTACTTGTGGCTCAATTTTCTAAATTTTCACGAAAGAAACAACATTTTTGATAGACAAATATTTTGTTAGAAATTATAGACCATTTATATAATTTTTTTTTTTGTGATTTATTTCTTGCAAAACTATCAATTAAGGAGTCATTGTTGATTATTTTACTAAATCGCTTTCAATGGCCATGATGGATAAGTGATTTAATTTTATTTGGTCAAGTGACGTTCTTAGGTAGTTTTTGATCCGCTTAAGAATGCTAAATGATCTCTCACCAGACGCATTTGCAATTGGGATTGTTAAAACCATTTTTAGGATTATTTCAACGTTTGGAAATGTTGATGTTAAACTTTCCAGAATTGACGCATATATTTCAGGCAGTGTTTTATTCCAGAGTGTAAAGTATCACAAATTAAGTAAAACGAGGATAAAATGACGAATGAATTTTGAATAAGATTAGATTCTAGCTTTAGAAGAACATTCTGCAGCTGTATTTCCAACTAAATTTAAGGAATGTCCTGCGCAAGGCACATAAACAGCAATTTTGCTGTAACTTTTAATTTTAGCTTTGAAGCCGTTATAAACACTTGACATGTTCGAAGCATTGTCATACGTTTGTCCCCGGTAATTATTAATGTTCAACCCTAATTCGGACAAGCTGGACAAAAATATGTTGCATCATGATGTTCGATCGGAATAGAATATATGAACCTGTATTGAATTTTTTGATCTAAATCTACATACCTGATAATAATAGTTAACTGGTCAGTATGGCTAGCATCAGGCGTGGAATCAACTATAAGAGCAAAATAGTTAGCTCGTTTTATTTCATCAACAATGGAGTTTTGTACACATTTGCTCCACCATGTATAAGTTCTATGAATTCATCACACGTGGTTTTAGATAAATAATTAACATGTCCCATCCCGCAATTACTGTATTTTTCTAAGTGAACCTTTAAAAAGTCATCAAATTTAGCCAAATATTCAATACAGCTGGGAAAATTGCCTTTGGAAGAATTATCATGCCCTCTAAACCCTAAGCCCAAGCTTCCCAAAAGTCTAACTGTAGCAACGACTCGTTTTAATACCTCACGCCAATAAATTGCCTCTTTTTCTATTACTTTTAAAAGTTTGGAATCGATACGACCATTTATTTTAGCACGACGAACATAAGCACACATACAACTTTTATGTTCTTTCGACTCGACTCATCATGTCTTTTCAAAACGTCTTCAATATTTTTCCAATCGTAATATCCTGAAACTAAATCGTTAGATTTTTTACTAAATAGTTTACAAGCAAAGCAATAAACAGATTTCGTTGTTTCAAAATAAATCAACCATTATCTTCGCTTTTGGGCTCCGTATATTATATAGGTAGTCATATAAAAATGTACATCATTTAATTTTCGGTATATTTGTTGATCATTATTATCTTTATAACATTTTTTAGAAGATTCTACATCTCCCACATTTTTGGGTTTTGTACAAATACAATGTTCAATCAATGCATTACTAATTATTTTTGGCCATAAACATGCCAAGTTAGGATAAGTTAGGATAAGTATTTGTACATTTTATTACTTCACTCTCAATTTCCATCTCTATGTCATTGGTAATGGCAACGCAATTATCACTTGCACCTTCTTCTACACAAATAGTTCTATTTGATGTTCTACTAACATCTATTACTATAGCTGTTACTGGTAGTGAAACATTTTTATCTGGCACCGCAGTACTGGTAGATGGAACATTTCCATCCCAAGACATACATTTTGCAAGGGAGTTTCTTGGCTTTTTATTTTCCCTCATTTGAATTTTTTTCGTAGTCGTTTTTGTGCACCAGACTTGAAAGTTCTTTTAATTTTAAAGTATATTTTTCAATAATTTTTTTTTTAAATAAAATTGTATAATTGTTGAGTGAATTACGTTGATCGTGGTAGTTTTAAAAAAAACGGTTGGTTGTTCTGAAAATATCAATCTCAAATCAAAATTTAAATATGCTAAACACAAATAATTGTTCTCAGTATTCAAAATCAAACAAACAATGAAATGAAATGAATGAAATTGCATTTTTCAAACGAAAAATAGAAACGCAAAGCTTGCTTATGCTCGGTTCTTTGTTTTCCTATTTGCTTTTGAAAATGTTGAAATTTTTATATTTATATCTTGTGTTTTGTGTATCATGTATTTTATTTTGTAACGGCCTACTACAATCGCAAATAAATATAGTTAAGTTAATAGCATTAAATTTGAATTGGAGGTTTTAACTTTACTTACTTTACTTTTAATGGCACAACAGCCCATGGAGGACCTAGGCCGAGCTTTTCGCATCCACTCATGTTGTGCGTGTTATATTTGTACATGAATTGGAGGGACCTACAGTTTAATGCCGAATCCGAACGGCGAAGTGAAAAGCTTTTCATAGCAATTTTTACTCTTGTAGGTTTGCCATTGCCTGCCAAGAGGTGGTGCCGTGTTATTTTTTTTACTTTTTGATTTTGCTTGTGCCGAGATTCGAACCCCGGACACTCTGCGCAGCAGTTCAACGCACTACCACCACGCCACAGCGACAACTTGGAGGAGGTTTTAAACTCTCTAAAATTTAAAATCTCAAATTCTACGACTATTTTTTTTTTAAATTTTGGAGGCCCTAGGCAAATGCCTAATCTGCCTACAGGTAAATCCGCCGCTGATCTTTGGACATAATCTCCACCCACCACTGAAAATTCTTTTACACGAGTAATACGCAAGTAATACGCTTATGCTATTTAATATTGTACTTACGAAATTTAGCTTGTTTCAAGGATTTTAGTGTAACTTAAGCTCACCTTTAGCCCTCTGATCAAGGCCCAGTGATGCGTAAATTTTCAAAAATATCCAGGTTATGAAAGTGGACTCTGATTGAACTCGGGTAAAAAAATATACGTGGAAAATTGTTATTTGCTTATAAATAATATTGAAGTAGTCTTTAAAAATAGGTGGTGAGATATTCAACTTTTTTGGTGGCCCACCCTAATATGTGTGGGTATGAGTATATGTGAATATGCCAATATACATATAAATGTGTGTGTTTGTCCGAGGTTTTGTCTCTGTGTAGGAAAGTGCGCTTGCTCTTGAGCGGTTTTTCATTGTGTATGTATGTATGTTTCTGTTGGTGAAACAACGATAACAGCATGGACAAAATTTTTATGAAATAAAGAAAAAATAAAAACATTAAATGAGTAAAAAAATGTTAATGGACTTTAACAATTTTTATTGTGTGTTGCAAATAGTGAAAAATGAAATGAATTGAAGTTCTTTGCACAATAAAATGAAAAATACGTTAGCACAAAAGTTTCATGGCATTTTCTTTTTACTACGAGGGAGAGAGAGAGAAAAGCGGGGCTAGGCGCGCATACTTAGAATAAAATTAATGAAAATAAATGAATGGAAAAGAAACTGAAAATGAAATAAATCAAATGCAGGCATATCTTGGCTCTTAATGTTAAACTTTGATTGAATGTTTGCTAAATTGCTTCATCACAAATGTAAAATCAACTTAAATTGTAACATATTGCGTAGTCATTGGCGCTCACAACAAAAGAACGAAAGTATTTTAATATTTGGTTACGAATAGTAAACATAAAGCGTGTTTCAATTTGTCGGGATTTGATAAATGAACAGAAACTAGTTGGCTGCATTAGAATGATACAATGAGATTTCTTGAAAATCTGATAACATTTCTTCAAAATATATGTAGCTTAGCACAAACACGTATGTCTGCTTATTAGAAGTTCTTACTTATATTGCTTAGTCTACAGTTTAGCTCTACAGGGATAAAGCCACCATATTTTAACGAAGTAATCTTTATGTTTATTCGTTACCTTTTGCTACAAATTATAACTAAAGTTAATGGCGCGTACAGAGTCAGAGGCTCGAAGCAGGCTCCAGTACTTTCCCCATCGCCCACTCCATTGAGATTTCTGAATTAGGACTCTACTTTAATGTTTTTTTTCTAATGAAGACGGTCATGCATTAATTTTATATTCCATGATACCCTACCTCCAATTGTTTATTCCGTAAAAGACTCGTAATAAAAAATATGTGATTTACTTAAAAGAAGATCCTAATTCGATAACTTCGTAACAGATTGTAGTATATGAAACGTTTTTCATTTTTCTTATCTCAATAGACAAACATTTTTCTAACCAGATTTTGAGGTTGAAATTTGATAAATTTGAAACAAGTTATGGTTTATCAAATCAAATATAGATTTTTCATCCATACAAAATAAATTTATAATAAATAAATTGCTACTTATATACATAGTATTGTTTACTTTACCAGTTCAGTTAATCATTGTTTACCAGTTCAGTGGTCAATCTTGCAACAAAACAACAAATGGAATTTGAAGTCTTTCAAACCGAGATAGAAACCGATGAGAATGATTAAACGACCAAAGATGACTTGTACGAGCTCCTTGACAAAACTTATGAGCATTGCCCCCGCCATGATATTCAAATCGTGTTAGGCGACTTCAACGCCAAGGTGGGCAAGGAGAGTATGATGATCTGGTCCGATGATCGGAAAATTCAGTCTATACGACGATGCCACTGAAAAAAATAGGTTAAGGTGCAGATGACTTCTATCTTGAAAATAAGTTGTTGGATTTTAATTTTACACTTTTACACTTTTAGATATTAGTTAGTTATTAGCGGTTGCCGTGGCGTAGTGGTAGTGCGTTGGACTGCTACGCAGAGTGTCCGGGGTTCGAATCTCGGCAAAGGCAAAATCAAAAAGTAGAAAATATAATTTTTCTACAAGGTACCACCTCTTGGCAGGCAATGGCAAACCTACAAGAGTAAAAATTGCCTATGAAAAGCTTTTCACTTCGCCGTTCGGATTCGGTATTAAACTGTAGGTCCCTTCCATTCATGTACAAATATAACACGCACAACATGAGTGGGTGCGAAAAGCTCGGCCTATGACCTCCATGGGTTGTTGTGCCATTAAAAGTAAAAAGTAAGTAAGTTATTTTTGGGGTGCTGAACTAGAAAATGCAATTGGTTTTCTCCTACTATTTTTCCATAAAAATCAATAAAAATGTTGTACCGAATATTTTTGATGCAGAATAATTATAGTCCAGTACGTCCTGGTTTTTTAAAATATGCTTTTTCATTTTAAGGTGTGAGCTGTCATGCCAACGTAATCAAAGGGAATTTATACATAGTTAAAGACCTAGAGATTTTTTGCCTGAGATTTAAATATTATCATTTTTTGTGTATATTTCAACTCCTACCCTTATAACAAATTGTAGGTAGTTTTTAGTAGGTACATATTTAAAAACGAATTTCCATACTTTCTTATTGTTACTTGAAAGTAAAATGGTTTTCAGTTTTCTTTCATTTATTGTAATTGTCAAACTATACCTATACATTAATATTGATGGCTGAAACCGGTTCTAACGCATCGGAAAACTTTTTCACAACTTTTTTTGTATGTATTACTACTCAAAACACCGTTTAACATATTATGTATACCTATATTTGATAATAAAATTGTTATACTTTGTAGAGCTACCGTAAATAGACACTAATTTCGTGAAAATCAGTTAGAGCAATTATTTTGGTTTTTCTTCACTCACGAATCACTGTACAATGTCTTGAAAAAGTCAAACTCTTCAATCTATATGAACACTTTTCCTAACTGGAGGAGGGATATATCGCCTTCATCCCCTCCCTCCCCCCCTCCCCCAATCTACGCCTTTGATCGGTATATATAAATAATCAGAGTATATAGCAAAATAGATTTTGTTTAAGCGTTTAATCGAATAAAACGTAAGCGATCTCTATCTAAGAATAGGCTAAGTACTTCAATTGGGCGCGGTACTTTCCGGATACTTAACTGAAATATACATATGCAATTTAAAAAAAATACTTAAGCAAAATATTCTAGCACAGTAGACTTCTTTAAAATATCCGACATAATGAAAATTTTCAATATTTTAACAATGACCACGCCTATTCACCACTCAAGTGCATTCTATGAAAACTCTTACTTACTTACTTAACTGGCACAACAACCGATGACCGGACTTGGCTGCCTCTACAAAGCTTCGCCAGTCGCCTCTGCTGTGCGCGCGCTGGCGCCAGTTGATAAGGCCAAGTGCAGTCAGGTTGCTTTGCACCTGGTCATTCCAACGGAGATTAGGACGTCCCCTTCTGCGTGTTCCTCCACCGTAGCTCGAATAACACCCTTCTGGCCGGAGCGCTTTCTTCCATTCGCTCAACATGACCCAGCCAGCGAAGCCGCTGGAGTTCTATACGCTTGACTATGTCAGTGTCGGCTTACAGCTCATACAGCTCATGTTTCCATCTTATTCGATACACGTCGTCCACGCATACTAGACCGTAGATTTTACGGAGTATCTTCCTCTTGAACGCTCCTAACAGCCTCTCATCATTGATGGTCAATGTCCACGTCTCTGCGTCATACATTAGGACGGGAAGGATGAGGGACTTATAGAGCGTTATTTTCGTCGGTCGAGAGAGGGCTCTACTTCTCAATTGCCTACTGAGCCCGTAGTAACACCTGTTGGCTAGAGTTACTCTCCGCTTGATCTCAAGGCTGGCATTATTGTTGGTGTTTATGCTGGATCCTAGATATACGATATCCTCGACGACTTCAAAAGTATAATTGTCAACAGTGAAATTTTGTCCAAGACGCCGTGACTCTTTGTTTGTTGACACAAGGTATTTCGTTTTGTCCTCGTTCACCGCTAGACCCACTCGACGAGACTTTCCAGGTTGGAGAATGCTGCACTGACTGCTCGAGCGTTTCTGCCAATGATGTCAATATCATCAGCGTATGCTAGCAGCATGACACTTGTAGAAGATAGTGCCAGAGATGTCGATGATAAAAACTCTTATCAAAGGAAATAGTAAAACAAATTAAGCCGAACTCGGTACACATCGGTACATTGAAATGGACTCACGAATAAATTATCATCATTGGGCAATAGCCACGCCTTCCTCGCATTAAAGTGAACATTTTCAATGAGCCCAATACCAAAGGAGATTTTAATATTTTAATACATACAAACAGAAAGATGTTTTGTATATTAAGGTAAGCTAGTATAGATGATGATTAAATGATGATTAAGTATTACAATTGTAGTTCCTTCGCTTTGTTCGATATCCCGGGTTGATGCAAAAGATACTTACTTACTTTACTTTTAATGGCACAACAGCCCATGGAGGGCCTAGGCCGAACTTTTCGCATCCACTCATATTGTGCGTGTTATATTTGTACATGAATGGAAGGGACCTACAGTTTATTGCCGAATCCGAACGGCGAAGTGAAAAGCTTTTCATAGCAATTTTTACTCTTGTAGGTTTGCTATTGCCTGCCAAGAGGTGGTGCCGTGTAGAAAAATTATTTTTTCTACTTTTTGCAAAAGATAACTAAGAATAAATTCAATGTTGGTGAATATGGTACATAAAATTTAATGAAGTTACACTTATTTTTCAGATACATACATATCTACATGAATGTAAAGAAAAACTTTCAACTATCAAGTCATTAATTATAGTTTCCTATCAACAATCCATACAACTACTTTGTGAATAACCCGAAAACTTAATAAATAAAGTGTTATCAAAATCGTTTCTTATCTCCCATTGATGCCAAACCACAACATCTTTTTTTTCATTAGTTATTCAAATGAAATAAAAACGTTTGCTTGAAATTTAATTACCAAAAAAATCTCAAAAAAACAAAGTACATTAACAACACTTTTTATGCAAAACCGCCGTAGTCTTCTACTGTATACATTTTCTCCTAATCTAGTTTGTGTGATATTTTGTTTTTTGTTTTCCCAACGCAATAAATTTTGGCCTAAATCAACAGCAACCCACACAAAAAGAAATCAAAAACAAAAAACGAAAAAAACATAATAAGCTAAAAAAGTTTTATTGAAACCATTAACTCGTTCACAAAAATTAACACATTTCCGAAGCAAATAAATAATGCAAAAAACAGAAAAACCAAAAATAGAATTCTCAAAAGCAAAGTTCCGGCACGGCCGAACTTTATATACCCAACACACTCTACAATGAAACACATTTTTGCATTGAACAGTGTGTTTAATTTTTATGGTTTATGGGTGAAATTTTTTTTATGGAAAGTAGGCGTGGTTAGTGCTCAATAATGATAATTTTTCCATCAGTTATTTTTGAAGCTATTTAAACTGTGTACGTGTATACCAAATTCGGTACCATTTGCTTCCCTATTCTCTACAAAATTCTGTTCCATTTGCTACAATTATTGGAAGTACGCGAGGCCTTATCCCAATGTTGACCAATTTCATAAAAGAGGCTATTTCAATGATGTGAATCGAGTTTTGTGCAATTCGCTTTAGAATTGCCTTCATTGTGACTCTTGTGAAAATGGTACTTGTATGGGAGGTACCACGCCCACTCGACCGATTTTGTCCATTTCAGAGTTTAACCTCGTCATGATAATCCCAAATGTCTGATATATAGGTAAAGTTTCGTTGAGATTGCTTAAGTATTACTCGAGTTATAGTGTCACTAAACTGCTATGCACGGCGTTACAAACCACCGTTACTCGATAAAAAAAAAAACAAAATACGCTGTACAAAGTGTGTGTAGGGTAAGTACGAAAACGAAAAGTTTTTGGCTTCGTTTTGTGTTGTTGTTCTTCACAATCATAAACTTTTTCCATAAATTCATTGCGTAAATAATTGACTAAAAACTTCAATTATCCTCCATGAAAAATGACAGCATACCAAACTGGAAAAATTATTCAACTAAATATAAATATGTGGAATGGTATAAAGAAGTCAGTAAGTGAGTAAGCAAGCAAAGCAACGAAAAAAAAGCGCGCACACATACACAAAGCAAATGAAGGTATTTGGAAAAGTTGAACGGCAGCAGAGCGCTGCACAGATAAATTGAACCCTTTCTGAAAATGGCAGCGGCAGCACCAGAAACAAAACCAACAACAGCAATCACTTTCAAGCATTTACATATTTGTCATATTTGACAATTTAACTGTAAACTGAAAAGGCACGCTGAAATTAAGTTGACTTTTTTCTTTGTTTATGGTGTTGCTATTGTTGTTGTTGTTGTTGTTGTTGTTGTTGTTGTTGCATAATAAAGATACCAGTTGAAACAAAAAAGTAAGATATAAAACACGCAAAAGCATTAACATTTTAGAGCCTCAGCGTGGCGTTTGTCACATCGCAAACCATTCCGAAAGACTTAGCTCGAGTTAGTAAGTATTGGGAACGATGCTGTCCGTAGCTTGAAAATGCTAGCGCTAAAATGATTGCGATTAAAAATGAAGAAAAGTAGCGTTAAGGGAAAGGAAACTTTTACTTAAATTCACCCTTGATAGTTGCGCGTTCTTAGAATACGTAATTTGCTACTTATTTTACCAGCCGCGAAAAACAATAGCAGCCAGGAACTGCAACCGTAGCAGTGACAGAAGAACGAACAGCAGAAATAGAATTGACTTAATTTCCGTTTCGGCCACATACTCGAATACCAATATGCGCTGCGGTCTCTGGTCGTTTTCATTTGACTCTGGTCGTTGAATTGACTTCGTCGACACAGACAGACAAGTTTAACTATGAAATGTCATGAGTATGGATAGCTATAATTGAACTTCATTCATACGTATGAGAAAAATCACACAAGCACACCGACATGTTCCTTAGATACCATAGATACGAGTACATATGGTACTGTATATTGCCTACATTTCTCTGTACAAATGCAGCAAGATATTTTTTACTTTATACACATTTTTGTTTAGTGCGTTAGTTACGTTTCTACCATAAATATGTATGAATGTGTGCATGTACATAAATGCAGGACTATAGACCACCCATAGCACTCAGTCCGATCATTGTAGGCACTCTTAACAAGGAGTGAACCAGTTAAACTTTTTTTTTGTAAAATACAACTGAAGTATGAAGAAAAATCTGAGGTATACCCTCAATCTCAGAGAGATTTCGTAGATAAGTCATTATTATAAAATATTATGTGCGTGAGAATTTAAATCAATTTGAGATCTTTAATGATATTTTAGAGGCACTCAAATTACAGACATGCGAGTACGTACAGCTTTTGAACCCCCGACTATCACAAAGTACTGTGATCTTCTACAATATTTTGTTAAATGATTTCTGAAGCGTAGCACTGAGCTCAAGTCAAGGAGGCAAAAAATGGAGAACTTAATTCTTCACTTTATCAATAGTGTAGTGTTATTTCACAGCTTCAAGATTGTATGGATTGAAGGTGATATTATGATCAAATCGATGATGTCTCCCATTGTATCTCCTCTAGAGCATAATCATAACTTTCCTCTTGTTAATGGAAAGGCCCGAAGTATTTTTAATTCGTTTTTAATCGCTAAAATCCTTCCAAATGCAATCGTTATCGTATGTCAAAATGTAAATGTCATTTGTACAGCCAATAAGTTGATACGAACAAGTACAATTTTTTCAAGCATCACCTTACTGAAAGCCACTACAAATTAAATCGAAATGCATTTTATTTAAATTCCAAAGAGACCAAATATTCTATCTATTCGGATCTGCCTTGTGTTAGGCTCTTGATTTCGCTCCACCTTAGATTCATACAACGAACTTCGGTTTCCAAGAGTTGTCTTCAAGTCTTCGCTTGTTACCTTTTTTCATTTGTCTTGAGAATTCCAGTCAGTAGGCATCACCACCCAGGCATAATAACACTGGGTTTTTGAATGTTTCATTCCACAAATCAGAATTTGAGATTGTGATCGTAATATTCTACGTATGCACCGGTTTATAACACATTGTACTTAGGTCTTGTATGTTTGGCCAATGGAGCTGTCAAACAAAATTTTAGTTCGGTACGCGCTCTAAACTCGATGACAACATACCGAACGTGGCTTTCCCCTATTTCACCTGCCTTTCAGCTCGACGTCATCGATTAGAGATTTGTGAAAAAATTTCAGAACTTATGAGCGTTACCTATCTTGCTCTTGGAAGTGTTGAATTGAAGATTAACTTTTGCAGGTACATATTTCGCGCACTGTTCTCAGTTTAAAGGACGTATCCTAATAGGATAGGAAATATCATCTGCACAGTCAAGATATACGGAGCGTCGTATCAATCTTTTTCTCATAAGTCAGCACAGCTCCTTAATGATGGCACATTCTCAATTCGGAAATATTTTGTTTCCACAATAGAGGTTTAACCATATTCTAAGATTAATTACAATAACCCCGAAAGCAAGCACTCCAATTACACACACATAAGAAGTATTGTTTCACTGGTTCAATGCAAATGCAGCTAGAAATTTCTTTAGCTAAAGCAGGAAACCACCATAAAACGTTTTCAACACCTTTCCTTGTGTTGTTGTTGTATGTGGGTGTGTGAAAGTTTTCTTAATTTATACTTTCAAATTAATTACATACTAGCGAAACAGAAAATTTCATTTTAAAACTGCATTCGTGTAAAAGAATTTTTCACAGCACTTCTATACAAACGAAAATATAGTATACGCCCAACTGACTTGCTATGTAATTATAATAGGGGCATGGTGATGGTAAACGTCAATTATACACCATGCAGCGTGCAAAACTTGGTTGCGAGATGTAATGTTGCAGGTTTCAAACTAAAATGTTTGCTACTTGAGATACGAAATACTTTGTGCCACAAAAGCACCAACAAGAAAGAAGCACCAACAAGAAAGAAGAAAAATACTTTGTGATTACAGCATTACATTGTATTAAACATAAATAAGTATGGTGGTATATGTATGTATGTGTGTTCACCAACATTAGCAACAGCAAAATTGGAACAGCTATAAAATGTTTGTAATGCCAACGCTTAAACGTTAATATGTCGAGTAAGGAAAGGTAAGATTACACGTTCTTTTCATACTTCGTATTCGTTGAATTCGTTGCAATTCAAATACTAAATAATTCCGGAATATTAGTTTGGATAATTTCTGACATTTCGAACATTCAATGATAAAGAAAAACCGATTCTGAAACGATAATTGCTGAGATATTTGAATATACTCGTACATAATCGCTAATTTTATTTAACTTGCCGCAATGTTAAAAGTTTTCACTTCAGCGTTCTTCTTCTCACTTTCTTTCAGTGGCACAATAGCCCATGAATTGCTTAGGTCGAACTTTTCGTATCCACTCATGTCGTGCGTGTTATATTTTTACACGAATGGAAGGGACCTACAATTTTATGCCGAATCCGAACAGCGAAGTGGGGGTTTTTTATATGTAATTTTTACTCTTGTAGGTTTATCTATTTTTTTATTTTGCTTGTGCCAAGATTTGAGCCGCGGACACTTTGCGTAGTAGGCATTGTCAAGGTGCAATGCTCTAACCCTTTTTCCCGAGCTTGGCTGGAAGAAGTTGTAGTTAAGATTCCAAAATGTGAGAATGGTTAGTTCGAATTATCGGACTTACCAAGATGCAGACAGGTCAGAGGGTCCGTTTGGATACCTGGACCTTCCAGGACACCACTCGCACGTATCCGTGATCAAAGCGGAGGTCTGGATACGAGTCAATAGCGGGTATACTCATATACCAAGGATGTCTCGGCCTCTATCAAAGAAGCTGGTTCACACCTGGTGGTAGGTATAGATTTGGAATCGTTGAAGGTACTGAAGTGGAAGTACGGGTACCGTCCTCACCTACACCTGGGGAGAGTGCATTTACGCATCCAGGACAAGGGAGAGGATAAGACGTAGAGGTAGATTCGGTTACTAATCATTACAATGACGCAGATTAACTTGCAGCATAGCAAATCGGGTACTGCCTTACTAAGCAGTAGTCATGCGAAACTGCAGACATGCTCCACATAATACCAATTCAAGAACCATGGGTATGCTACAAACTTATCTGCGGCCTTGGTGCCATTACGTGGGGACAAATCCTAAAAAATGAAGAGAGTAATCAACCGCGTGCTTGTATTATCATGTCGCGGATGATTGAATGCACAATGCTCAGACAATAATGTTCTCAAGACATTGTTGCGGCAAAAATAAAGCACTGGAAAGGTGGGAATAGTGTCAAAACTATAATAGTGTCGGCTTACCTGCCGTACGACACTGCACTACCTCCTCCTTCAAAGGAATTAGTGGAAGTCGTCCAGTACGCGGAATCCAACTTTTGTGACCAACAGAAGACAAGAAGTGATTGATCTTGCGCTAACCAATAGGAAGGTGGCAGAGTTCTAGAAGAGGTCTCTCTCTCAGATCATCGCATTATCGAATTCCGGCTGGCTACTGACATTAAGCCGATAGGTTTGGTGAGCTTCTTGAGGAGCGCGAACCAACCCTTAATAAACTCCGAACTACAGCTATGATCGAAGAAGCGACCAATAGTTTGGAAGAGACTTTGATTGGCTGCTACAAGGAGGTGTGTCCGCTTAGAGCGAGCAGACAAGGCAAGGCAGTCCCGTGGTGGAACACTCAACTTTCGAAGTCTCAAAAACGATATAGAAAACTACTGAATAGGGACCTAAAAACCCGAAAGGAAGTTGTCTGGACCAGTTTCCATATTGTTCAGAAGGAGTACTTATAAGAAGAAAGTGAGGTCCGCCAAACTTGACTCTTATAGAAACTTCTGCAATGAGGTGGAGGGAATGAAGGAATCAGCAAGACTGTGTAGGGTTCTGCAGAAAGACCAAACAGTTAAGCTTGATTTTCTTCGCATGCCTGATGGTACTCTTAAGACTTCCAGATCAGAGGGGTAAATGGTACGAGTGGTAGAACCACCAGGCTCAATCTGTATTCTGCGTCGGAACAGAAGAGGGAATAAAGTTATTTTTCTCCTCATCTAAAAACTATAAGTCCCCAGGACCTGACAAAGTTTACCCGATAATGCTAAAATGAGGTGAAGACAGACTAATAGCGGCCTTGAAAAAAATCTTTACGGCCTGTCTTGCCCATGGTTTCACACCATCTCTTTGACGACAAGTCTGAGTAGTCTTTATTCCTAAACCAGGGAAGGATGATTACACACTGGCTAAAAGTTTCAGGCCGATTAGCTTGATCTGATTAGCGCTGCATGATCTTGTAAGCAAGATAAAAGCAGGACTGGAAGCGGACAAGTACACTCTGAGGGTCTTTGGGGATATTGAGGGGTTTTTGACAAAGCTGCCTTTGACTCTATGCGCTCAGGTGCCACAAGACATGGAGTGAGTGAAAACTTGACTAGATGGATCTACTCTATCTATGCTCTCCGAGACGTTTCGGTCACCGCGGAGGTTAGAAAGGGCTGCCCCCAAGGGGTGTTCTCTCTCCTCTACTGTAGTTCTTCGTTGTTGACTCATTACTAACGAAAATACAAGATCTCGAATTTCACGTCCAAGCGTATGCGGACGTCTGTGCGCTCACATCTGGTAAATCCTTGCGGATGGTCTGTATTAAAATGCAGAAAATCCTGGGCAAAATTGATGAGTGGTGCACTGGCCACGGTCTTCCTGACAATCCTAGTAAAACGACTCTTGTTCTGTTTACTAGGAAGCGGAAGCTGGAGGGTTTAAAACTGCCAGTACTGAAAGGTGTGACTCTCAGTCTTTCCATGGAAGTGAAATATCTGGGTGTAACCCTAGATTGGAAACTAACATGGAAGACGCACGTCTTAACGAAGCTAGATCGCGCATTGAAGGTTTTCCACCGAAGTCGCCGAGCTGTTGGTAGGACCTCGGGCCTGAGACCTACTGTGGTCCTTTGGATACACACAGCACTTATCAGACCGATAATCACATATGCTTCGGTGATTTGGTGGCACCGAACTATGGTTAAATCCTCAGTCTTCGCGCTGAACAGGCTACTAAGAAGCGTATGCATTAGCATAACGGGCGCGCCATGACTACCACCTCTGGTGACGCCCTTAACGCCATGCTTGACTTGCTCCCACTGGATATACAGATCCAACAAGAAGCGATGAAGGCGAAATCACGACTATACTCTTATGGCTATTGGTTCGATAACAGAACTTCGGGTCATGGACAAATCTTCAAAAGGTTGTCAGAGTAATATCCATTGCTACTGGTCCCGAAAGATTGCCTGGATGGCACTGCTGGAGCTGGATGGCACTCAAACGAAGGTGTCAATTGCTACTATTCCTTGGGTGGGTTGGCAACTGTCTGGGTTCCTGGGAATGATAAAGTCGACGAGTTGGCCAACTGTGGATTAAAGAACATGTTTTTGGGATCAGAGCCAATAGTCGGGACCAGTTACGCCAGTGGCATGCATTGGATAAAATCCTATGCTAATGATTCACATAAGAGACGCTGGTCCAATCTGGACAT
This sequence comes from Palloptera scutellata, assembly GCA_958295655.1. Lineage (NCBI taxonomy): Eukaryota > Metazoa > Arthropoda > Insecta > Diptera > Pallopteridae > Palloptera > Palloptera scutellata. The sequence continues at coordinate 37,593,841 of OY282451.1, forward strand.
CTGTAAAACGGCTTAGTGTTTTGTGACTTGTCCAAGAATTTCTTCTTAAATTAGGAAGGAAGGACCTTCGCCGGATGGTAGGACTCATCATAGGACATACTCCATGGGGCCAACATATGACCACCATCGGCATCACCGAGAACCCGACCTGAACATCTTGTCTGGAGGAGGTGGACAGCACAGAGCATTTTCTCCCGCCTTTGCCAGAACGAGATGGCGCATTTTGGGTTTCGATGTCACAGAAATGGACAAAGTTCGCTCCTTCCCCTTGTGCGATCTTCTCAGATTTGTGAGAGAATCCGGAAAATTTGCGGAAGAGAACGTATTCCTATATATTCCCCTATAACCCCTTTTTTGACTTTTTCTCTCTTATTTCTAACCCCTTACCTGCTGTCACTCCTTCTTCTTTTCGTAGGTATTAAGTACAATGGGCTACATAGCCTGAGTGGTTGAGGCACTGTCCTGCACTCGTAGGTCAGGTTCTCGGCCTTCTTCACATCCATCCATCCATCCAATATCTCCTAGGACAATTAGAACTACCAAGCCAAAATATAAGTTTAAGGTCACCATAATGTAAGGAAGCCTTACAGCTTTGATGTTTTATGTCTTCGGAGGAACTTTTTTTGATTTTTGCCTGTAACGAGAAGCGTAGCCCGGACACTCAGCGTAGCAGGCCATCGCACTACCAACTATGCCACGGCGCCTGATCTGGAGAGTGTCCCCTTGCAAAAAATCATCAACTCACCGGAGCGTAAATCAACAAGTTTAAATTTGTTGTTCTCTATAATTTGAGCCAATTAAGCTAAAAAAAAGTTTTTAACTTTCAACAAAACCGAAGTCATTGATTTTATAATTGAATAAAGTAAACGATTTGCCAAAGCTGTTGTGAAATAAAAAAATAAAACGAATTTCCTTGAGCTTAACAAGCGTTTTCGTTCAGTGTTAATTTCCGTGTTGCTTTGTATATTATAGCATTATAGCATTTTTGTATCATTTACAAAAAACTTAAACTCAAAGTATTTTATGCGAAAGTTAAATTATTTTATGTAGCATGGGATATTTTTGTAGCATGGCAAATAGTTAAGTAAATAGATGGGATGGTGAATATGCACGTATACAGGTAGGTGAACAGGTAGGTAGAGTGGGATAGAGTAAGTACATGAAAAATTTCACCTTTGAAGCTGGAAGTTTCCACTCACCAGAAGTAATACTCTCGCATACACATACATATACATAGATTTATGTACCCATATACTTATACATGCATAGAAAGTGCAAAAACACGAAGAATGAAAATGTTTATTCTACAGCATAGTTTAGTAATTAATTTACAAGAAAAACAAAAAATAAAATAAAAACGCTACAAGCCAGAAGCAACAAAGCAAACAACTTACAAATGAAATTGTGATGAGCGGTTGATGGTGACGACGCTGATGATGACGAGGGGTATGATACTGCTGCTGTTTCTAGTGATGCCTGCTTATGATGATAAAGTTGCAACGTGGCACAATTCCTGCAACAAAGTAAAAGTTGCGCACATTGTTTTAAGATTTTATACAATAATTTTATGCTAACATTTTGTTGGTTTTGCATGTGGTACTTGCAAAATATTTAATAGCAGTTTCATAAAAATAAACGCGTTTTGCATATCCACTGACGAAACCAGAAGTTGAAGAAAGGAAGTCTCGGTAGTTTGTAATATTTTATTAATTCAGGAACATCGATCACATTATCTGAAATGTGATAAAATCCTAATTGCATGTGTCTAATTGGCCTAACTATGCATGTGTGTGTAGGGTTACTAGTACTGATTTATCAATAGTTTTACTACATAATTCCCATTATTTGCTATTTCTTACTGATTTTAGAAGGATTTACTGATTTTCCGAAAAATTTACTTTTTCAGCTTTTCTATATTACATTCCATTTTTTCAATCATTGCACACTTTTTCTCTCACTTGCATTTAGAAAAAAATATTTGTTAATATACAGTCACAAACTTTGATTTTTACTACGATTTGGGAATAAGAATCGGTAGTTATTTTTTTATTTTGGATTTGCGGTGATCAACGTATCAGCTCCCCGTCAATATCCGTCATTAAGTACGCCAAAAAAAAGCCATGCATACTAGGGTAGATCAATAAGTACCCGTGTTAGGAATGAAGAGGCAAGTTTTTCACAATTTTTTTTCTTCTATTTTTCAACGTAATCTCCTTTTAGTACAAATACTCTTTTCCCAACGTTTTTGCCATTTCTTTAACCCCTCCAAAAAATACGATTTGTCAAACTCTTCAAAATACGCTTCTGTCTTGACGATAACCTCCTCGTTTGAGCTGAATTTTTTTCCCCCGAGCCACGTTTTCATGTTGGGGAACGGCAGCAATTCATAGTTCAATTCATGCAATTTGGCAGCGATAATTCTGTAACCGCATGTTGTCCACCGTAAGCAATCGCGGCACCCATCGGGGCGAGACCTTTCACATGCTTAACCTATCATGGAAAATATTAATTACCGTTCCGTACGACACTCCTACGGCCTCTGCTACTTTGCGCAGATCAGCGAGAATCATGTCGTGGACCTTTTCAACGATTTCCTCGGTAACCACGTCGGCCTGGCCGCTCATCAAAATAAATGTACGACAACGTTTAACTCACTGACGCACAAAATTCTTTTTTTATTTCTTTAACTATTCCCGATCATTGATCGTAAATTTTGATAAATTTATTTGTTGTGGAAAGTAGCCTGTATTTTTGGGAATAAACCATTTTTTCTAATGAATCGGGTACCTTTTTCCAATACCTAGTAACTTTTTAACAGTTTTTTACTTCCTCTAGTAATATTTTTTTAATAACAAGAGGCCTTTGAATGTATATTGCACTTCTTACTTTACTTTTAATGGCACAACAGCCCATGGAGGGCCTAGGCCGAGCTCTTCGCATCCACTCATGTTGTGCGTGTTATATTTGTAAATGACTGGAAGGGACCTACAGTTTAATGCCGAATCCGAACGGCGAAGTGAAAAGCTTTTCATAGCAATTTTTACAAAAAGAAATAGGTGGCCCATCTGGGCCTACCCATGCTCAATTCAGTCACGCCGCAAATAAAATCAAAAACGATTTACATGAATTATTTCATAAGCCCTCCAAAGAAACATTTAAGCTCGATTCACCACCGACAGGCCAGAGGTTCGCAAAACCATTAGGTTTATGTTTTTCATGTCTGTGTATCGGTATCCTAAAATTCGAGAATACTGGGCACGTCATCCATTAGAGGCCATAAGCCAGACAATGACACGCAGACGCTTTGATGAAATTCGGAAAATGTAACAGTCGGTCACAATTCATCGGGTCCTGGTAACGATAAACTATACAAAGTGCATCCATTGGTGAAACACGAACGAACTTCAACGAACGATTTGGACTGTTCCAATGCTTCAACGACCAGTGGCCATACCACCGCCACTTAAACCAAAGAAGTCATCCATTCCAACCGATAACGTTCGATACGACAATATGGGTCATTAGTTTTCATTTACCAACAGATCTGGAAAAAAGTTGTATAAGCTTCCGGAATGCACGTCAGAAATACAAGCATACTGCACTAAATGCAGTCTTAACCTCTGCAATTCGATTGCAATATCGTGCTTTCTCTTTCTCACTTTTCATATTCGTCAATTACTTCTTCTATCTATATCTTCTATATATCGTTAATATTCGCTCAATAAACATATTTTTCGGCTGGAACGTTGGCAATTTCGAGTTCGGTATTGTTCTCGAGCTCTTCTAACGTTTTTGACTTGTTGGCATAAACCAACAACTTATTATAACCCCATAAAAAGAAATCCTACGGCGTGATTCGCCAAAAATAAGCTTCATCTCTGAAAATGATTTTTCGATTAAATTCACTGATTTTCTTCAAACTTTTGCAAAGCCCAAACGGATAAGTTTCGGCATGCGGCTTCACTTTTTGTGTTAATTTGATCTTTATGCAAAATTCGCCACAATGTGGACTGAAAGATTCCCAATTCCTGTGAACGGCGTGGAATTGACTGACTTGGCCCATTTTGAACTGAATCACTCACGGCTGCAATATTTTCGGTACTTCGACCGTTGCGTTGTTCCACTGGCACAGGAACATTCAATAGTAAATATGTTGACAAGAATTTACGCAGAGACTGGTTGGAAATAATTACGACCGCAAATTAGAGTAAGTGCTCTTAAAGTTTCAGAATTTCGTAGTAATTAATTTTTAATAATATCCATAATATTAAATTAAATTGAATGATATTTTGACATTGCTCAAAGTAAATAATTTGAGGGTGCTTTTATATTTAAATACAAAATCGTTACGTCCCTTTTGAAAACCCCTTTATATATAAAGAATTTAGTTTTGATATTTCATATCTTCCATTTCCCGTTTTAAATTATAAAATTCATTAGGGACGTGTGCAGGAGGTGTCGTTCTTGCCTTCAAACTAATTTTATTATTTCCGTTGCAGCATTTGAATGTGGAGTAGATAACATAACTTTTAATAATTTTTTAAAAAATTAAGTAGTTTTATTTGATTATCCTCTCCACTTTTTATCTCTGAGCTTTATTAAAAAGTTTCCAAATTAATACTGTCGCAATATGGTATACATATATGTATCATATATGTATGTAAAGGGTGTTTTTTTTAAAGTTGGGTTTTCAATCTGGCAATACCTTTTTCGGAGTTGGTCTTTTTGACAGCTGTTAATTGATTTATTTATTTATTCTGTCATGAATAGACGTACTACTGAACAACGTTTGCAAATCGTGCAAATGTCTTACCAAAATAATGGTTCGGTTCGCGCGACGCATCGCGCGCTGCGTTCAATATTTGGTAGATATAATCGCCCAGCAGAGTCGGTAATTCGAGCAACCATGGATCGGTTTCGCACCACGTTTACTCTAGTGAATAATGCGCATCCTCAGAGACGCCGTACAGTGCGCACCAAAGACGTTATTGCTGCTGTGGAGCAGAGTATCGAAGAACACCCGAATGAGTCAATCCACCATCGCGCGCAACAATTGGAGCTATGCCCATCCACTTTATGGAAGATTTTGCGGAAGGATCTTGGTTTGCGATTTTACAAAATCCAACTCGTGCAAGAATTAAAGCCGAACCACCATGAAGCGCGTCGCACGTTCGGAGAATGGGCCCAAAACGAGATGACCACTGATCCCGATTTTCACAAGAACTTTTGGTTGAATGGGTACGTTAATAAGCTAAATTGTCGCATTTGGAGTAATCATAATCCACAAGCCATTGTTGAGACGCATCCTCAAAAAGTCACTGTTTGGTGTGCTCTATGGGTAGAGGAAATCATTGGTCCACATTTCTTCAAAGATGAACCCGGTCAATGGGGAACGCTATAGAGCCATGATTAATGACTTATTCGTGCCTGAATTGGAGGATGTTGACGTGGACGACCTTTGGTTCCAACAAGACGGCACTACATGCCATACAGCCAACGAAACAATCAATTTATTGAGGAAACTTTTGGTGAGCGCATTATCTCGCATCGTGGGCCTTCAAGAACGTGCGATTTAACACCGCTGGACTATTTTTTATGGGGTTATGTCAAGTCGCTTGTCCACGCAGATAAGTCCGAGACGATTGACGCCTTGGAAGAGAATATTCGGCGCATTATTACTGACATACGGCCCCAATTGCTGCAAAAAGTGTTCGAAAATTGGCCCTCTCGGCTGGAATTTATTCGAACCAGCCGCGGCGGCCACTTGCCCGAAATCGTTTTTAAAACATAATGACAAATCATTCTCTTTATAATAAAGCTAAATTCTTTGCCATAACATTAAATTATATGAGTTTTATTTCTTCTTGAAAACCACACTTCTAAAAAAACACCCTGTATATACATACGTGGTCGCTGTGGCGTAGTGGTAGTGCATTAGACTGCTACGCAGAGTGTCCAGGGTTCGAATCTCGGCACAGGCAAGAGCAAAAAGTAGAAAAAATAATTTTTCTACACGGCACCACCTCTTGGCAGGCAATGGCAAACCTACAAGAGTAAAAATTGCTATGAAAAGCTTTCAACTTTGCCGTTCGTATTCGGCATTAAATTGTAGGTCCATTCCATTCATGTACAAATATAACACGCACAACATGAGTGGATGCGAAAAGCTCGGCCTGGGCCCTCCATGGGCTGTTGTGCCATTAAAAGTAAGTAAAGTAAGTATATACTATACATATCTATGTTCGTTATGCTAACCTTATATGATTTAAATTTAAACTCTTAGTTCGTAAGTACATTATGCCATGTATGGGTTAATTCAAATAAGATCCGTTAGTTAGTTTTACTTTGTAATCTTTCTTACTCTCATTTGTTTTTGTATTCTCTACATTTAGCATTCACTTTATATATGTATATAAGTACATAGTTGTTATTCATTTTAGCGCAAGTTACTGTAATTGTAAAATAAATCGTCATTCTTGTGGTGCTATCGATAAGAAAGAGACTGATTTTTATTCGTGTGTGAAAGTGTGGCCCTACTAACTTACTATAATGCAGAAGGTGCATTTTAAGGTGACAGTTGGCATCCCAACGTATTCTGTGTGTCAGTATATAAAGTTCAAGAGCTAGCGATTTAATGTCTGAGACAAAGCTGTTTACGATGACCACATGCAAATTTTTCAATTTTGCATCAATCCTTTCACTATACTCATATTCTTGGGGGGGTTTAGTAAATTTTTTTAACCAAATTTTCCTAATTTCTTATGCTGACCACTGTAAAGATAGATTGCTTTTTAAAATGTTCAATGAGTGAAGTTTCAGGAAATACCTGTAGAATTTAATAAAACTGCTCGCGCCTGCTTTCCAATCAAGAGAAATTTTGATTGACAATTTGCCTTCTCGGTGATTACACCCTTGTCGCGGTGAGAGGGCACAGTAGTTGTAATGAATCTTCGAGCTATGCCGGACAGGGCCACCCATGCCGGAAGGTCGTAGAGGAGCACTGAAGCCAAGAGTAATCATGGCACTCGGGAACAATTATGCCTATTGTCGAGCATGTAGACGACTCAATTCATGCCAGAGAAAACTATAAACAAAAATAAAAAAAAGCAAAAAATGCAAGGAGTACAAACCCAAATTTGTCTGCACGGGGTACCCATACTAGTGATAATCCTCCCGCTGGTACGCCAGCGGTTTGGCCGAAGGATGTGCAGGGACTTATGACTACCTAAGACCGGGACGTCCTGGGGTCCCGAAAGAAGCAAGTTACCAGAGGATGAGGGCACATTGATAATGTCAATGGAGAGCCCAGTCTTGGAGGATACGGAGGACATATTAATGTCACAAACGGAGGCGACTGTAAAGGCCGTTGAAGATGTGGCACTAGATAGTTCGACGACGCCTTCTAGATAAACTGAAGTACAGAGCGAATCTCTGACAACGGTCAAACCTGGTGCGAGTCAGGGGGTCATCGGTAAAGAGACTGCTGGTACTGAAGTTTTGGGTGCGGGTGTGGGATTGTCTAATAGACAACTCAAAAGAAGGAGACAGACGAGTCTTGCCATGGAAATGAAATATCTGGGTGTAACCCTAGATCGGAAACTAACATGGAAGACGCACGTCTTAACGAAGCTAGATCGCGCATTGAAGGTTTTCCACCAATGTCGCCGAGCCGTTGGGGCCTGAGACCTACTGTGGTCCTTTGGATACACACAGCACTTATCAGACCGATAATCACATATGCTTCGGTGGTTTGGTGGCACCGAACTATGGTTAAATCCTCAGTCTTCGCGCTGAACAGGCTACAAAGAAGCGTATGCATTAGCATAACGGGCGCGCCATGACTACCACCTCTGGTGACGCCCTTAACGCCATGCTTGACTTGCTCCCACTGGATATACAGATCCAACAAGAAGCGATGAAGGCGAAATGTCGACTATACTCTTATGGGTATTGGTTCGATAACAGAACTTCGGATCATGGACAAATCTTCAAAAGGTTCTCAGAATAATATCCATTGCTACTGGTCCCGAAAGATTGCATCATATCCGTGGTTACTTTCGGAAGAAAATATGAAGTTAGCTTCCCGAAGCGTGAACAATGGAGCAATCCAGAGGTCGTGCTAGAGAATCTGACGGATATCTTCTTCACTGACGGATCCAAGCCCGATGAAGGTACTGGAGCTGGATGGCACTCAAACGAAGGTGTCAATTGCTACTATTCCTTGGGTGTGTTGGCAACTGTCTTCCAGACAGAAGTTTTCACCATCTTTAAAGTAGCGGAATGGATAATTGAAAGAAAATGGCGCGGGAAACGTATAGGTGTCTGTAGTGACAGTTAGACTGCACTTAAGGCTCCGGAGAACGCGAGAAGATTGTCCAAGAGTGTAAGAGCAAACTTAGATCAGTCGCAAGACTGAATCAGTTCCATCTTATCTGGGTTCCTGGGCATAGTGGAGTTCCTGGGAATGAGAAAGCCGACGAGTTAACCAACTGTGGATCAAAGAACATGCCTTTGGATAAAATCCTATGCTAATGATTACATAAGAGACGCTGGTCCAATCTGGACATCTGTAAAACGGCTTAGTGTTTTGTGATTTGTCCAAACAGGAAGGCAGCAGAATTCCTTCTTAAATTAGGAAGGAAGGACCTTCGCCGGATGGTAGGACTCATCATAGGACATACTCCATGGGGCCAACATATGACCACCATCGGCATCACCGAGAACCCGACCTGAACATCTTGTCTGGAGGAGGTGGACAGCACAGAGCATTTTCTCCCGCCTTTGCCAGAACGAGATGGCGCATTTTGGGTTTCGATGTCACAGAAATGGACAAAGTTCGCTCCTTCCCCTTGTGCGATCTTCTCAGATTTGGGAGAGAATCCGGAAAATTTACGGAAGAGAACGTATTCCCCCTATAACCCGTTTTTCAATTTTATCTCTTTTTGTCTCTAGCCCCTTACTTGCTGTCACCCCTTCTTCTTTTTCTAGGCCTTAAGTACAAAGGGCTACATAGCTTGAGTGGTTGAGGAACTGTCCTGCACTCGTAGGTCAGGTTCTTGGCCTTCTTCACATCCATCTAAACCCAATTTGGGTATACACAATTAAGAACAGCAGTGAAAATCATTTGGATAATCTTCAGAAGACTATATATTCCCAGCTAAAAAAAATTATTTGTACAAATACAACAAAAGTTGGTATATTGGGATAGGATTTCATTTAAATGCCATTAAATTCATATAGATAATGACCACGCACAACTACTGTTAAATGCCAAGAGAGAAGAAGGGGAGAGTGCTCTCGTGTAAGTTTGAAAATAATAGATTTGAAATATATATGCCAATGAGAACAGGTATTTTCGTTGGGTCTGTTAGCCAGTACGTCGGTATATATTCCCACTTGCTGACAACACTTCAAAATTTAATTAGAGAGAAGTTAAAAACCATTCACATTGAGCACATTTGAGTGCAGTACGTTGAGTATATTCATCACCAAAAATTCAATTCTTTAGTGAATTTTGATTGTTTTAGTGTTTTTCGCAATCACAAATTAAATTTTGTTGTGCATTTTTCAAATTTCACTTTTCAGTTTAATGTTTACAGTTTTCCCGAGAAACTATAAACTTGCACGACATTTATCGGTTTGTCTTGGTCTTTTCTTCTTCGAAATGAAATGGGGCTTGAAAAGTTTATAGTCTTTGCAGTGCAGTGTAAATGAGAGATGCTTTGTCCTGTTTGCTGATCAGGGGATAACTTCTTCGCAAACATACACAAGCTTACATTCACACATAGCTGCACAAATACCAACAACCAGCGCAGGTGACCACAACCACAACCACAATTCATTCATTTTTCATTTTGAACAGCAAACGTGGTACTAGATGCACGGATTTTGGGATTTCATCAAGTTAGTGCAAACTAACACAAAATTTTCAAGTTTTCTTTTCCCCCTTTCCACCTTTTCTATTTTCCAAAGTCCAAACGTAATCAGCTGTTTGCAATAGAAGAAAGAAATGCAAGAAGATGAATGTGAGTAAACTTTATTTTCTCTAAATATTTATATGCGTTTGTTTGTTTATTTTTGTGTGGTTTAGTACGAGTGTGTAAGCATTTGAGCCTGCATTTAACTCTGTAAGGCAATGTGTATGCATCCGCAGTGTGAGTGTGTGTTTGTATTATTCTAAGAAAAGTGTAGGTATTTTTCTTTTTAAATTTGTTTAGAAAAATTTTTGTGTTGCCTTAGCATAAAGGCAAAAAAAAGTCAAAAACACTCACTGATGTACTTGTACACACTAGCGCGCCAAAGTTTGGGAAGATGCTTAAGATGCAGAAAAAGTGGTACAAACATTTGTTAAAACAAATTATCCTTACGTTAAAAGTGGAACTCAAATGTTTTCCTTTTTTTCCACAAACTATCGATACTTTTTCTTTTGTTTAATATCGAGAAATTTTTTAAATTTCGCCGATTAATTTTCTGACGACATAATCACAGCCAACTAACTTAACTTATAAAATAGAGGTCCTTGTGTCTGCGAAAAATATTTTAATTCCAGAGGAATCATTATAATCCCTATTGAGTACTTTTTATTCTCTAAAACCCCCCATTACTAGTGTATGAATATAGGTTAGATTAGTGCTGAGGATTCTCCATTCTCTTCAGTAGTTTTTAGTGTCCCATACCTTTACAAAACAGATCTTCTGAACCATCCTACAACCACTTACTACTTCTGATGAATCTTACATGGTTTGTTGGCTTAGTTTCTGCCAGGTCCTCCAGTTCTCCTAAGAAACGAAGTCAACTCATCAGAAGATTAGGGTAATCACAGCAGAGGTGGTGGGTGGTCTCTTTCTCTTCTTCTTTTCCGCAGCTTCTACAGTAGTGTATGAACGTAAGTAGTACAATACCTAAATATAAATCTACGAGCATAACAGTCCGCAGTTTTTCGGCGAAAGAGGAAGATGCAATTTTTTTTATTCTTCCAAATTTTTATATTAAATACCAACATTTTTTTCTTTGTTGGAGATTTCAATTGTGAGAATCTTACTCCTGCTCCCTCCTTCTTAAGCCCATGTGTTGGTATACAATTTTTATACAGAATCTTATTAAATTTCCCTTTCTTATATAGAATTATCATTACTTTTGAGTATCTATGTTCACGCCCACTAACATGTACATTCCACTTACTTTACTTTTATTGGCACAACAGCCCATGGAGGGCCTAGGCCGAGCTTTTCGCATCCACTCATGTTGTGCGTGTTATATTTATACATGAATGGAAGGGACGTACAGTTTAATGCCGAATCCGAAAGGCGAAGTGAAAAGCTTTTTCATAGCAATTTTTACTCTTGTAGGTTTGCCATTGCCTGCCAAGAGGTGGTTCCGTGTAGAAAAATTATTTTTTCTAATTTTTGATTTTGCCTGTGCCGAGATTCGAACCCCGGCCACTCTTTTTAGCAGTCCAACGCACTACCACTACGCCACAGCGATGTTTGGAACATAATCATACATAAAAAAGAGTCGCATAAATGTGCTTTGTCCTCCTCAAAGGCTGAAAAGTCATCTTTAAATGGTAAGTACCCCCTTTGAGAATGTAACAACATTTGCAAGCTCAATGTTTTAAAGACATTTTCGATAATCTGAATATAAAGAATTTATTTGAAAAAAAAAAAATTTCATTTGTTTAAATTGTATCATCAATTCATGAAAATATTTAGTTCTTTCCTCAATATTTTTCATATAAATAAAAGAAATGGGATGAAGAAATACCAAATTGTTCGGTTATTCTGATTTAAAAGCAAATTAATAATGAGTCTCATATGTTCAAAGAAAGACTTCATTGTTTATTTTTTTGAATTAATTTGAATACAAATCTTTATTTCTGTTGTCTTTTATTCAATTTTTTATAACCAAATTCTTTGCTGTCTTTCATAAATGTAGCATCCAATTTCTTAGAAGCAAATTTATATAAGAAATTTATATTGTGTCCTCCAGAAGGGGTTTTCAAACTTGGCAATCCTACTTGCGAGCTCATAACATTTTCAATTGAATTTTTAGTACACTTCCTTTCGCCGGCGAATATTTAAAAACATTTTGCTTTTTAAATTTTTGTTCTGTTTTTATTTTCAATGACGAATTTTTTGTTGTCCTAATTTTTGTGGCGAACTTGCCACAATTGAAGCAAATTCTATATATGAATTTTATAGGCTTCTATGAACATTTTAGCCATAGAGAAAATAACAAAAATGTATACAGCACAGGCAGATCCGACGATATCTTCGGAACCAGCCATGATTCCTCATCAGTGATCTTAGTGGTATTTCTTTGTTTTTTCAATAATCAATATAAGATACTTATATTTGAAAAAGTCGAGAACCATGCCATTACAAGAATTTCAAATATTTTTAGTAAATATTTGGCTTTTCGCCAAATTGTTCTTCTTTTTTCTTTATTTGCAGTTCACAGTAGAGCTGTTACAGAAACCAGGGATGTTAAGCAATATGCTAGCTATACTCAAAGCTGGGTAAAATTAATTACAATTCTAGGGAATTTCAAGTACACACAAACCAAACACATAAATTTTACTTAATTCAAATCTGTTCAAAATATAAAGCATTAAAAGTCAACGAAAATTTGAAAAAATAAAACCGAAAAATATTGGCTAAATTCAAAAACGAATTACATGGGAATGACAGGGCAAAAGACATTCGCAACAATTTATATTTCTACATTGTTATGGTTTAGCATATTTGGGAATGTTGATCCTGCATATGAACCGAGCGCCGAGATAGAAACTGATATATCAAAAGAAATTTTAACTTTTTCAAGAAACTATTACTGTGAGTACGATATGGCGGCAACTGTTGGAGCTATATTGAAGGTTTGCGTTAAAGATTGTGATGAAATGTTTATGGACATCAACGAAGGCGACCTTAAAAGCACTTATTGCTTAAAGGAATCAAAACTATTTGAAACATTTTCGAAGAAGGTTGAAGAATATGAGCGTCGTGGGAAAACAGAAGACGAGGTGATAAGGGATTATCCACTTGCTAAAGAGCTCCGTGAACATGTCTACGAAGAAGTCCGATTTGAAACATGCCATGATGAAAATATGGCGGATTTCTGCACTTGTATGTTAAATAAAAGAGAAAAGTCGATATTAGCGTTAAATGCTTGGTTGAAAATAAAATAAAAAAAGAGAAATGCTTAAATAGCTAATGTAGCTTTTCATTATACCCACTACATGATTAAAATTAATATCTTCATGTTCTAGCTAGTTCTAGTCATATTTTAATTTTAATCATTTCTACATCTTGAAATTTCTACATCGTTTATCAATTGGAATTTTCTATAAAATACATTACAAAGTAATTTATTAAATTAAGGGCCTGACTGGCAAATCCCAGACGGTTAAAGTTCGCAATTGAATCATAGGCTTAGTTTCAAAATGAAAAGTTCCGACATTCGTGTACAAAAATAACAAACACAAAACGAACAGTTCAATTTATATAAGTATTTAAAATGAGGTAGGCGGTATAAAAACTTAATCATGTCTACTATTAGATCAGAACTTTAGTATTGAAATTGTAGTGTCCTCCTGAACAGTTTGTAGTGATTATACCATTCCCTGCTTTATTAGGTTTAGGATTCTTTATGTAGCGCTTTGTATCAGACTATCTGACTTTTAAAACATTGCAAGTGGTCTCTGTTGATTGCCTTGGAGCCTCGAAGTTTGAACGAGGAGGGTTTGATTGAAAAAAATTGCAAGATGCTCAGCAAACGTTAGCGCTTGGTCTCTATCGCTTCTTGCCCAGTTTCCATTATTTTTACGTAAAGGTGCCTCAGCTTGTTTGGGGGTTTAGTATTATTTGTGGTTTTCCACAGAGTAATTCGTATTTTCGTGAGTAGTTAATTTTTGGGTATAACTTTTTAGAGCTCGCTCTATATCATCTTTTAGCTCTTCTCTAAGACACTTTGTAGTTGCAGAAAGTTTTTGTTTGTTTGCTGGTGAACGATATTTTTTTCTGGTATAAAAGGCTGCTTATTTTGCGAGAAACTTTTTCGAGGCTTTATTTGGGCACAGAGTTTGTTCTATCAATGTGTGATTCACTTTTGAGGGACGGCTGCTAACATATTTTCGATAACTAAGCCAATTGCGTTTCTTCGTGGTGAAGACATTAAATTTGTGGGCACTATGCGGTTGCTTATGAATGGTTGTTATCACTGGTGAATTATTATTATTAAATTAACTGACGAAATCTCTCGTTTATTTTGCTTTTGAAAAATCATCAAAGGTGTTACGAGAACATGGTTACACTACAATACTTATTCATTTATTACGTACTTGGGCTGAGAAATAAAAGAAGGTAGGAAAATATTTTGTTTTTATGCGAATGGGAAAATGTAAAAAATCAAGTTAGTATCTAATTAAACTACAGCTGATTCCGTCTTAATTTAATAAGTTAGCAGCACCGGCTTATTCCAGAAATTGTCACCATCTGCGAATGTTCAGTCAGACACTTATTCAACTGAACTTAAAATTTAATACTACATAATTTTTCATTTCCATTTTATTCTCTGTTCTCTTTTCTCTTTTCACAATTTCACACCTGTTTCTTTCCTTTCTCATTTATTTCGGATGCAATTATATTGCAAACAATTCACAACGTATAGAACTTCTCCACCATAATATCTCAGTCGTTTTGCTGTTTTGCTGATGCACAGTGATTTCCGGTTGCTACGAGTACCTGTGCTTACATGACCTGACTATGTTCGAGTATGTATGTATGTAGTAAGTATGTATGTAGGAGTATGTATGCAAAATAAGAAGAGAAAGAGGAAACAAAACCGAAAAAAAAAAAAAATAAAAGTGTCGTCAGATTTTTTATTTTTACTGAATACGAGCAAGAACATTTATTTGCATATTTGTAAAGAATAGCAAAAAACAAAAAAAAAAAACAATGATTTGAATTTGAAAGGAAAAATTATGTGAAAAAATTTTGGCTTTCACATACTTTTTTCAAAACGAATGAAAATGCAGAACAAAATAATAATTTTTTAAAATTTTTTAAATATTAAATATGCTCTTTTCAAAATCACTGACAACACACATGCTGAAACACTGACGTTCACGTGTAGGTATACGAACTCAGAGAGTGTTTGCACTCAATAAATGAACTTTCGCACACTGCCCGTAATACACAAACACTCACAATCACATTTCTCACATGCAGACATAATCAGTTTTGTCGCCACCTGGATAGCGGAAAGTAAGTACTAGTGCACTTACTTGTATGACGCATTTGCAAATGTGAGTATGTCCCTGAAAGCATAGGAATGCCTCTGTCCCTGCCTGTGTATAATTGTTGTAGATACTTACATACAAGAAAACAACTCTGCACTTGTCACTTTACATATTGCCCAATACATATCGTGCAAACATTCTTCCATATGTTCAATCTATACTTACACACGTATCTTCTATATACATACATATGGTACATATATAAAACAAAATGGAGAAATATGTTTGTAATTCCATAACTCGGGAACGGTGCGCCTTATTTGCTTGAGGTCGTGGTACCGCCCATGCACTAAATCTACATTTATATGCTATAACTCGCTCCCTTGGAAAATTTTTTAAAGAAATTTGGCACAAGACTTTGTGTGTTCATCTTTAAGCCTCACGTAACATTGGGCGGATTTGGACAAAGGAGCGTGGCACTCGGTTCCCTTTGAATATTTTTAACGAAATTTTGTTAACTCTAAGCTCTATCTCACATATGAAGGTGGTTAGCCAAAGGGGCGAGGCACCGACCATACGATTCAATACTTAAATTTTTATTACGAACGAGATTTATTTATGGTAATAGCGTAAGAAACTGAAATTATGCACAGTGCGGCCAATATTACTGATCACAATGAATTTGAGAATGAAGGTTGATTGGAAAAAGAGTCACAATGAAATAAATTCTTAGTGGTACGGGCGCCGGGTCACTTGTATTATATACATGTTAATATGCATGCAACACATCCACTGGGTTCAACACATCATCAGCTGTGCGTATTTAGGTACAAGTAGGTAGATCCTTGTAGAATGTTTATATTTATTTTACCACAATGCTGAGAAGTTCTCTATTTATTGAAAAACTAAATGTATTAACATATTTCAGTGAAACATCGATTGAATGAATGTGTACGAGTATGTAAAGGGTGATTTTTAAGAGCTTGGTTTTGGAGAATTCAAAAAACCACAGAAATTTTACAAAACTGAATGAAATTTTTATTTGGATCGATAAATCAATTCCTGTCATTTACTTTTAAAAGATAATTTCACTTAAATATACCCCGTTATTACGCTTCAAGTGGTCTATTCTGAAGGTCCAAAATAGGTGCACTTTTTCACACATTTCGGCCGGGATCTCACCAATGACGTAATGACGCTCTCAATTTTGGCTTCCAAAGCAGTAATAGTGTTTGGTGACAAGAGACTTAACATAGCCCCACAAAAAATAGTCTAAAGTTGTAAAATTACATGATCTTGGTTACCAATTGACTGCACCAAAACGTGAGATTAACTGCTCACCAAATTCGCCTCTCACTTGATGCGTGGTTTCCCGTGCAGTGTGGCATGTGGCACCGTCATGTTGGAACCACATGTCGGCCGAGTCCAATTCTTGCATTTTCGGCAAAAAAAAAGCGTGTTATCATCGAACGGTATCTTTCTTCATTGACCGTATCGTTGCGGCCTTCATCGTCTTTGAAGAAGTACGGCCCAATGATGCCGCCTGCCCATAAACCGCGCCAGTGCATAAACAGTGCATTTTTCGGGATGCATTGCTTCTGAATTGCATCTGGTTTTTTTCACTTCAAATACGGCAATTCTGCTCATTCACGTATCCATTGATCCAAAAATGAAGACAATTTTGCGATAAAACACATTTTTCACAGAGCACGAATTTTGATAATAAATTTCAATAATTTGCAAACCTTGTTCAGGCGTAAGTCTATTCATGATGAAATGGCAAAATAAACAGAGCATTTTTCTCTTTGACACATGTCAAGAATCACGCGTGAACTGTCAGAAATATAAACGTCAAGAATCAAGTAGCCAAAAAATCACCATTTACAATTATAAATTCACAGATGGCTACCTAGAGTTGAAGTTTTATATCTTCGTATGCCAAGTGCGTTAATTTTATATTTAAAAAAGAATTTTATATTTAGAAAAGACACATAAGTTTTTGAAATCCAGAAAAACATTCAAGTCATAATTATATAGAACTATAATTATATAGAAATATACTTATAATTATGTAGAAATGATATCAACGATGATTTTATTGCTGTTTGCAGTGTTGCCAGAACAATGCATTTTCCACCAGATCTGGTGGATTTTTAATACATAATAAAACGTGACAAATTTTTTCTTTTGGTGGCAGTGTTTGTTTTTTTTCGTAAAGAGACCGTTTCATTTGATGGCAGTGCTGTTTTCAACTTGGCAACGCTGTTTACATACATAGCTCAGCAATATTTTGATCTTATGATACGTGTTGTTCAGTGGAGGTAATTAGTAGCGCGTTGCCCTGCAATGCAACTGCTATGCCCTGCCCTAGGTTCAAATCGCGGTACAGGCAAAATCAAAAAGAAGAAAAACTATTTTTCTGCACCTACAACAGTAAAAATTTCCGAAGAAAACCTTTTCTCTTTGCCTTTCGGATTAGGCATGAAACTATAGGTCACTTGCATTCATGTCCAAACATATAACAAGCACAACATGAGTGGATGCGAAAGGCTCGCCCTAGGTGCTCAATGGGCTGTTGTGTTATTCAAAGAAATAATATTGTAAAATTGGGGTGGATATTTTTTAAACTCGTTTTCTAGTAAAATTCATTTTCCAGCAATGTGCAGTGCGTTTTATGGGCCGGCTGACTAATCGGTACGTATTTCTTTAAAGGTGACGATGGCCACAATGTTTACGTCAATGCTGCCCGCTATCGTTCGATGATTTCTAACTTTTTTTTTGTCCAAAATGCACGAGCGGAAACTGATCGAAATCTGATTTCAACAAGACGCAACACTGCACAGCATGTGAAACAATGTATTTACCTATTGAGAGATGAGTTCAGTGTGCAATTTATCTCACGGACCAGTCCACATAATTAGCTCGTGTGATTTGATACCAGCGTCAAATTCAGCCTTGGTTAACAACATAACACGTGATATTAGCGAAATACCAGCCGCTAGGCTTGAACAAGGGGCTCAAAATTGGAACTATTGTAAAACAAAAGCTGGAAAACCTTAACCCTTATGTGAACCTAGGTACATTTATACCTATAACCATCTTCAAATGAAGATAAACTATACTTAGCAACAAAGCACAGATTTCCTCTTCCGTGATATCCTCCATAGTGGTGGCAACGTATTTTGGAGTTAGTGTGGCGTGACGCTGCATCGTAAACAATAGGGACATTTGTACCTGTGTGCAATTTGTAAGTGTTTTTTTTATTTTAGTTTCTTTCATTAGCTAAGTCTGCTTTTAGACGATTAGACCAGTCTCATGAAAGTTTTTGACATTCTCCTTAGAAGTTTCATGAACTTTTTATAGGATGACTACTTAGTCTCATAAAACTTCGTTTCACTTCTTAAGTGTGAAATATAGTCAGTCCAGAAACTTCAGAAGTTTTATCAAACTGCTGCCTATACTCCTGACGTTTCTCTCCTCTTCCCTACATTTATCGGAGTACCATCGTGTAAAAGCTGACTAAAATATTTGAAGACACACACCATGGAGAAATTTGAAAATTAAAACATTTGAAAATTAGTGCTAACTGCAATATTCATATGTACATATATAAACTAAAAATGTGTACACATAAACAGACCTAGTCCTAGGCACTCTTGGAGTCGCCCATAGAAACAATTAGAAACCCAACAACCATTAATTTTCCGAAACAGGAACATTTGTAACTGTGGTGATCATTAAACATATGAGAAAGTGGCTTATACATACATAAGGGTTAAGCGATTTTTAAGTCAAAGTCCATGTCAATGCGAATGTGTCGCATTGTTTTACTAATATGAAAATGAATTTTTCACAGTTAATTGATGTATCCGATGTTTGTGTTGTTGGTACGAATAAAAAACTATTTAAATAAATTTTATTGTTAGGAATTGATAAAGAAAGAGTTTGTTGAGAGAGCAGTCTTAGTGTTGTGAATATGAACATGCAACCATCTTTGGTGTTCTCATAGATACTCAGCAATAAGAAATAGTTGTGAAATGATTTAAAATATTTATTATGGATAACATTTAAGTTAATTATAACTTTACCTACCTTATACTTACATACAAATGTAGGTTGCTGAAAAAATATACCCAGGCCAAAAAGAATTCCAAAGTACCACAAGCAAACGACGCAAGGAAGTAAAAAAAGAACCAATTTAAGCACAAATATTAAGAGCTAGAGATCGAGGAACTGTCTGCACTTACGCCAACTCACAAACCATCTCTACTGTGAATTTGCAATTATTTGCAACGTGCAACCTGCAACATTTGACAACTTTTTCGCCCGCTCCAAAGCCTACAACATGAGACTTGTTTCCACATTTCGCTTTTTGGGCATCAGTTCAGCAATTAAAGCTTAACTGAATTTCTTCAGTAAGTTAATTACTCTTATTGCGAACGAATTGCGAACAAATTGCTGAAAATACTGAACATTTCTTTCAAATAGCATAAATATATGTACTAGATGTTCGTCGGTATCCACATGTAGGACTACGTTTATTTTCAACATTTCTTGGTTCTTAATAAATGAACATTCATTTGAATTTTTTTATGTACGAGTAGGTACTTGGAAATGCTTTCATATCTACTTTGAAGTTGAGGTTTGTTTGCTAAAAAGAGGAAGAAAGGTAGAAGGTAAAACAAAAATGCTTTAGGTACGTGGGAAGGATTGCAATTTCTTTTAATAACTTTTTCATTTGATATGGGGAGTTTTTGTAAGTGAAACTTCCTTACTAGGAGCTGCCGTAAGAGAGACAGAAACGGAATTTTTTCTCAAGAAATAATATGTATCCCAATACAATACATCGAATATGCTCCCTTTATATGCGTGTATGTATGAGTGTATGCTGTTGGTATGCCTTGGTGAGACAGACCAGGTGCGGAGAGAAGGCATAGCGAAAATATAAAAGACGTTTCAATTTTAAAGTGTATAGTGGTTATAAAGGGTGTTTTTTTTTAGAAGTGTGCTTTTCTATCTGGCAATACTTTTTTCGGAGTTGGTCTTTTTGACAGTTGTCACTTGATTTATGCTCAATTTGGTTTGCCATTTCATAATGAATAGACTTACTCCTGAACAACGTTTGCAAATCGTGCAAATTTATTACCAAACGAGATGGCCACCGATCCCAATTTTCACAAGAAAATTTTGTTCAGCGATGAAGCTCATCGCTTTGGTTAAATGGGTACGTTACTTAATAAGCAAAATTGTCGCATTTGGAGTGATTATAATTCACAAGCCATTGTTGAGACGCCGTTGCATCCTCAAAGAGTCACTGTTTGGTGTGCTCTATGCGTATAGGGAATTATTGGTCCATATTTATTCAAAGATGAAGCCGGTCATAATGTTACAGTCAATGGGGAGCGCTATAGAGCCATGATTAATGACTTTTTCGTGCCTGAATTGGAGGATATTGGTGTGGACGACCTTTGGTGCCAACAAGACGGCACTACATGCCATACAGCCAACGAAACAATCAATTTATTGAAGGAAACTTTTGGTGAGCGCATTATCTCGCGTCGTGGGCCTGTGGCGTGGCCTCCAAGATCGTGCGATTTAACACCGCTGGACTATTTTTTGTGGGGTTATGTGAAGTCGCTTGTCTATGCAGATAAACCCGAGACGATTGACGCCTTGAAAGAGAATATATGGCGCGTTATTACTGACGTACGGCCCCAATTGCTGCAAAAAGTGTTCGAAAATTGGCCCTCTCGGCTGGAATTTATTCGAACCAGCCGCGGCGGCCACTTGCCCGAAATCGTTTTTAAAACATAATGGCAAATCCTTATCTTTATAATAAAGCTAAATTCTTTGCCATAACATTAAATTATAACCGTTTTATTTTTTCTTGAAAACCACACTTCTAAAAAAACACCCTGTTATTTTAAATTTATCAACATATGAGCCTGGAAGAATATGTTGTTCAGTTTTTGAAATCAAAATTTTTACTATATTAAATCTGAGACCAAGGTTAATGTATATATTTTCCAGGCTTTAGAAGTTTCCAACTTAATAAAAAAAATTTTATTAAAATGAAAAGTAATCCTTATTTATCTATAAAAGAAAAGAAATACTTTTTGTTAAAATTGAATTTTATATTATAAATTTCAATATTGAAGAAAGAAAAGAACAATATAAATGAATAACGACTGACACGATAAAACGGCAGTAAGAGAATGAAATTGATTTCTAAAACTCATCACATGAGCACAAGCGAATACATACACATAAACACACAAGCACCAACACACTCAAAAGCATTTTGACCTCTGTGTGGCCAACCTATGTGGCTTGACGTTTACTGTGCAACCACATACGAAAATTAATCTATGCAGAAGAGACGAAAGAGGTGAAGGAATATGTGTGTTAAAAATTATAAATATGAAATTGAAAATTCCTAGAAGGAAAGAAGGAAAAAATATTGAAATTCACTTCAAATAAAACTCAAACAATTGGCATAAAAATACTAAGCTAAGTATATTGGAAAACAACGTATGCTTCTTCTCAGTTTATCCTTAGTTTATGTGTTTTGATTGATATGCACAAAGAACTATTGAATAAAATGGAAAAATGTTGTAAAAATAAAATAGATATCAATAGAAATAAGCAATTTTTTATTAAAATAAAGAAAATTTTGCGATGAAATGTAAGTAAATAAGTAGAAATGAAATAAAGAGAGAACATTTGTTTTTTGGTCATATAAATGTGCATAAAAATTTACCACAACAGTCAGTGGCGTATATAGGATTTTGGCATAGGGGGTGCATATTTTTTGTGTTTCCATATAATGGCTTGATAATGTCAAAATACTCGATTTCTTTCTTTCCGACTTTTTTTATTTACACTTTTCTTGAGAGAGCTGTTCTCTTTCGGTTGAGGTTTCTTGACCGCTTAAACTTGGGGTTTTTGTTGATTTGAACTAGACTAGACCCCAAGAAAGATTTGGTAGACCATTTCTTGCTGCTGCCTTCCTTGCAAAAACAAGTAGCTATCTCGTACTGGATTTACCCGAAAATAAAATTTGGAAACATTTCAAAAAAATAACTTGTGTTGAAATTTGATTAATTTTTCATACGTTTTTTTTACAAATGTTTGATTAGCTGTAGTCTCTGAAAAATATATGGGCTATAATTTCTAATATACCTAAATGATTTTTCCATTTTAAATGCAAAATATTTAAATTTAGAATTTTTTGTTGATTTTTAAATTTCACCTTCGTGACGCATCCTGAAGCATATCCGTTTACATGGCATTTTAGCAAGGTGAGATCTGCTAATTTTAAATTATTTAAATGTAATTTGGAATCCAGAGCAGGTAGAAGTATTGAAAAGTGATAAAATTTGGCAAATGTTAGTTATGTATTTGTGGGCGCTGTGGCGTAGTTGTAGTGCGCTGGACTGCTACGCAGAGTGTCCGGGGTTCGAATCTCGGCAAAGGCAAAATCGAAAAGTAGAAAATATAATTTTTCTACATGGCCTCACCTCTTGGCAGGCAATGGCAAATCTACAAGAGTAAAAATTGCTATGAAAAGCTTTTCCCTTTGCCGTTCGTATTCGGCATTAAACTGTAGGTCCCTTCCATTCATGTACAAATATAACATGCACAACATGAGTGGATGCGAAAAGCTCGGCCTAGGCCCTCCATGGGTTGTTGTGCCATTAAAAGTAAAGTAAAAGTATTTATGTATTTTTAACGAATTTATGAAATTAATGTCCAAAAAGTCGCACAAATTTTAACAAGGGTCAAAATGTACATACATTCTAAGACTAATCTTTTGTGCACATTAAAAAAATAAAGTGTTCGTAAGTTGGACACCCTCTTTTTCCCCCGGGATAATATTTTCTCTCTTCCCTCCACCAGACCTTGAGTTTGGCTAATTCAGTCAATGCTCTTATTGTCCATTGACTCCCTGAATACGAGTACATACTTATCATAATACAAATACAGTACACATATTTTTATGATCCGCTTTTACCTGCCTTAACGTCAACGTATGTACTTATGCGGATAAAAGTTACATATGGACATTGCTGGAAAGTTTCTGTGCTCTAGATGTTTTCGTATATGTTGACGTGAACGCAGGAAAAAAAAGGTAAGAAGATAAACCCGAATTCAAAACAAAATGTATGGGAATTCAGATTCAGTGCGTTCATTGATGTGAAGATCGTATGTACATGCGGGTAGAGTGGAATGAGAGAAATAGCAAAACAGAATTCTCTACATGCTGATGAAGTGCGAGAGCACATCTATTCATGTGTTCAACGAGAGAGTGGGGTGGGAGAAGAGTGAGGATGGGTGAGGGGAGTGGGGTGGAGAGAGAAGAGAGGGGAGTTTGTTGGTTTTCCGAAAGCAATCTAGATAATAAAATATGTATGTAGTATGAACATAAAAAATGGTCGATCTTCGAACACTGGCGAATTTTTGTATGTATTATTACAAATTAACTTTTACATTTATGGTCGATATTGAATTGTGCCCAGAGCCTAGAAAGATGCTTGGAGCAATTTTCATAGTCTACACAGGTCCTCCATATAAGCCTGCACAGTGAATATATTTAATATCTCCACTCTCTGTTTTAAAGAAGATCTCATTTAAATTTATTAAACGACATGGATATGAAAATGTTACAGCAGCTGTTGTTTGTTGCTATCGCAACAATTTATTTTTCACATGCATAAACAGCAATTGCATTACAGTGGCGGTGGTGGCGATGGCTACACAAAATATGCAATTGCAACAATTTATATACTATGTTTGTATGTATTTATATGTAGCTATGTACATGTGTATGTATGTTTGATGGACACCTATGTACATAAGTGGGTGTGGTTGTGGTTGTAACTATGTGATAAAGTGTTCATGTGATAGCTTTCATTTGTACGAGTGCATATACATACATACATATGATTGTGTGTTTGTATTTGTATGTATGTAGTTGTATGCATGTGTGTAGCAGGTACCTGACTGCCCCTAATGACGTAGCGTCAGTGCTGTATGTGAATGCAGTCACATTCTCATTACCACATTTCTACCGGCAATCCTCCACTTGCAATGCTGCTGCAGCAATTACGTGACGCTATTGCCGAACCGTTTGCGTTAATTACTTGCATGCATAATACTATATACATAGCTTGCTGCACTGAACTTAACTTAATTAAAGTGTCAATTGAGAATTAATAACACAAAGTTAAATAATTTAAAAATTAAACAAAAAGATAAAAGGAAAACGTTGTTATTTTTTGCTGCTGGAATATGGCAAAGAATGTTGTTTGTTCATTTATTTATACTCGTACTTACAAAGTTTAAAGAGTTTCCATTATTTTCACATGGCATGGATGGTGGCGTGACACAGATACTGTCCAATAATAATTATTAATTAATAAGAAAATGCTAACACATTTCCTCCCCCCCCCCCCCCCCCCCCACTGACGCCAACTGCGTTGCCATATCTGAATGTTTCATTTTTGTATTCTGTTATTAACTGGAAGTAAACTTAATTATAAAATCCGTCTACCTCTGCTGCGGTCTCGTATAATAAATTTATAACATTCTGAATAATTATTTTTTGTCAAATCTAAATTCAATTCGTCACTTTTTATATTTTCTGGCATGAATTTGTGTTGTTTCCATTTTTTCAAGTTTCAAGTTAGCTGTCGACGAATGTTTCATTTTAAATGAGGGTTTATTTTTAAAGCCTAAATGTGTACGTATATTAATTTTGGCTGAGCTATAATTAGGGTTTATGCTAATTAGTTACAGAGAAAAGTGGCAAAGTTTATATTTTAAACGTTCATACATATCGCTGCAATAATTTGCAAAACATGCACTGCCAAAATTGTAGGCAGAAATGCAGATGGATACACTTAACCTCAATCCCTAAAAAATCGATTTTGATAAATTTTATGTTTGGGCATTTGCAAATTAGAACAGCGATATGTGCATTATGGATATGTGCATACGGAGATATATGGGCGAAGAAAAGTTCATGTTTTCGTCTCCGCGATTGATAGTGAACACCCCTCCTTAGAGGCTTAATATTCTCAAATATCGAAAAGTTTGCATTGTCAATTAATAGATCTCGCTGAGACCTTTCCAACAAGCCCTTACAAAATCAGATAAAAAAATTTCCGATATAAAAACGATTGTAGTGTAGAATTAACTTCACTCCAGAAATTAATTAAATTTTTTTATTTTCTTGTTGCGGTTCCTAATATTTTTCGATTCTTTTTCATTTGAAACCAACTTGGAATGGGGTAAAACCAAAAACAATTAGTTTTTCTATACAAAAAGAAAATTTTTAACACCATCCAACTCACGAGAAGTGTTCTCAATCGAAAAACGATGTATCAATCACGGGGGCAGAAACATGAACTTTTTTCCGTCCACTTTAATATACGTACATACAATCATACATATATATGAACATAAGTTTTACGTATATTTATTACTTAAACACAATAAGGGAAAGAGTCCCTCCTCTCTTCGTTGGTGAAAGTTTCATAAAAATTATTGTATATATGTGGTAAATGTAAAAGTAAAGTGCGTATAACACGCACAACATGAGTGGATGCGAAAAGATCGGCCTTGGCCCTGCATCGGCTATTGTGCCATTAAGAGAGAGAAAAAAAAGAAGGTAAATTATATAGCTCAGTATTAAAGTGAAACATGGAATTCCAACATGGAAGAATTCCATTTATTTCTGTGTACACCTACAATTTGAAAACAAAAGTTTCACTAGCTTTCCGCCTCTCCATATAAATTATTGATTGAGTCGTCTGCTGTGAAACAAAAACATACTAATGAAAGTTACTTGATTTGTCTATTAATTTTGACAAGCAATTTAGAGAAGGGTGTTACGGGAAAGAAGAGATTAGCTTCTGTTTTGTCAACAACTTTTATTCTCGCTGTCTGAAGTTTCAAAAAGAAAAAAGAAAAAGGAAGGAGGAAATGTTTCTACATTTGTTGAGACTGTTTTTTTTTTTAATTTGATTAAAGTACCAATCCTCATGAGCCTTACAGTTGGGAAAAGTTGGGAAAATCTTAAATCTTGCATAAGCTAATATTGGTTGCTTATGCATTTATAATATAGTAATATAATTTCAATTTACAGAAACGAGGTAGTGGTAAATCCTAAAAACTTGGACGATTAATACTAACGATAATGAAGTATTTCTTCTTAGATCATATTGACGTTTAAATGTCCAGGTTTCTGAGGGACTAGTGACCCAGTGTTGTTTCTTGAGATTTTTGATTAAATTCTTCGGATACATATCTTTTATGTTCACCGCTCTGTCAATGAATTTTTTTTTTTTAACTTTCTAATGTCATCTGAAATTGGATTTTAAGTTAAGGATCCAGTGCAGTGAGTTTGATTTCGGTTTTACGTTGGTTTCCTTAGTGGGTTTTCCCCGATTTAACTTTAATCGAGATGTATTCCCAAATACTTTACTTCATTTAGGCATGCTCAAGTGGTTGAGTTGACTTAGTTGTTACTTATTCGCGCTTAAAATGAGGATAGCTTGGGTACTTTTTTGTGTTCATTAACCCTGAAACCTCCGTCTACGGTCCAATAAAGAACTCTTGAAGTCGTGTTGAGGTTTAAATAATTACTGAGGGAATCATCTGTAAAGGTAGAGCTTTCAACCTGATTGCATTTGTCAAGATCTTGATGCTTAATCTTATAGATTACCCCTTCAAGGCAAATGCCTATCAGATACTTTTGTACATCGATGGAGACTGCTGAATGCTTCCAACCATTTGCACGATGATCAAAACAAAATTCGAACTCATGCATGGAGATGGCATCCATAAGGTTTCATTCCGGCAGGTAAATTGTAACAATTATTAAGTATTATTGCTATTGTTACGTTTATCTAGTTTGCCAAATGTTTATTTATTCTCAATATATAAAAGACTGTCGAACTGTGACTCAAAGTATTCTGCTGCTGCAGTTGTATTTAGGGCACATATTTCATGGGTACAATGAACATTCCAGAGCTCTTCGAAGTTTCCAGATGTTGCTATGTTTTATGTCATTAGATAACATAGCCACGAACAATTAGCATGGCCACGAACCTCGAAGCATTTTCGAAGTGTCTGTTCCAATACATTTATCGTTAATTTGGAATTATTTCCACGTCTCAGGAAATAGTCTATCTCGAGCTTTGTATTGAATAAGTATGTAAGTGATGTGATAGCGGCAGCTTTATAAACACAATATTTGAAGATTCCTTTGAATATAATTCATTGGAAATTTATATATGATACATAGACATACATGATTTTTATATGATACATAGTTCAATTTTTTTTTAATAAATAATTTTAAAAATAACAACTCCTTTTGTTAATCTTAATCGAATTTTGCAATATAATTTTCAATATTTCTCGTATATGAATACAACACTAAAGCTGACACTCTTTCATTCACAAAAAGAGACATACATACATATTACATGCATACGAGTATGTGTAAGCATGTGTTATGTACATATGAATACACATGCACATGCAAATTTCCATACACATACTCACAAGCATACATGCTACATCTGGGATGCGCCATTTGTGTCAACTTCGTGTGCATAATTCAGTGATTGCTGTTATTACTCTTGGTAACGCCATTTAACATATTGTCATGGCCTGAACACAATAATGACATGTCTACTACTATTTCTACATATATATACTTGTACTTATGTATGCATTGGTGTATATGTGCATGCGTCATACACTCACACACACTCATGGGAAACGTGTCATAAGCTGTCATAACAATGCCGATAGTATAATTCAATTATTTCTAGAAAATTTCTATGAACGCTTTGATGAGTGTGTATCTCTATGCAATATAATATTCTCATTCGTGCTCGCTTTGCATAAGTATGTATGTATGTGTGTGCATGTGCATCATGACCAAGAATGTATGAACATATGTAGGTATTTGGTCCGAATCGTCTGTACCGATTCACTTAAAATTTGGAACGTAGATAGTTCCTAGAGCAAAAAGAAACACAGACTAAATGCAACTTTCGAATTTCACCGCCAGATGGTACTTGTCACCAAGTTTTCGTACAAATTGAATGAAAGTTTTGCCATAGCTCTGTAATCGTTGAAGATATTACAATGAAATTCGTCAATGGCTTCGTTCCTAGCAGCATAATAATATGAGTTATATTTGCCATGTCTGTGAAGGTAATACAATCCAATTTGGTACGAAGATTTTTCTTAATATGCTTCAAGTCATGGATTAGATTTTAGTGTTGCTGCTAAAGGGCGCCTCCTTATCCTCCTAGACATAAGTCATACTATACTAGGCTGTATTGAACTTGCGATTTTACCGCTAGATATATAACGTAACCATAACTTTGTGGCCTTGAAGAAGAGCAATGTGATTCCATTTGGTACGAGTATTTTTCTTTTTGTAAGGACTTTTTTGTTGTAATTTGTGTATTACCGAAAACGTGGCCACGGCCGCATAGGGACTGGGTAGGTATAATAATATACATTTTCATAATAACTTTCGTTATTTCAATAAATTCACGTATACATTTTTATTTAAAGATTTTATGAAAATCGAAATGCTATCATAAGAGTTTAAAGAATAAGGAAAAATGGGAAGAGGATCACGGTGTATTTCTAATGGTGGGTCTTGATGGGCGTAAGTCAGCTATAAATATTGATTTATAAAATACAATAATAATTATGATAACCCAAAAATCTCTTTCTGTACACAATCAATGAATGTAAGTAGGTAATTATATGTATATAAAACCTCAATTTCCGCTTCTAGGAAATAAAACTAATTACGGTGGAAAATGCAGCGAAACGAAGAAAAGTTTTTATAGCAGCTAACAATTTTCAGCTGCGGTAGACTGTGAAAGATAAATGAAAAAATAACAATAACAATAATAAGGAAATGAAAAAACAAAATAATATAAAAAACTGAAAATAATATCACAAAAATCACCGCAAGCAATTTGCATTTTATGGCTTGAGTAAAAAACAAAAAACGATAAACAAAAAAAGAGAAAATAAAAAAATAAAATAAAAGAAAACAAGGAAAAGCTAAAAAATAGTTGACACCATTGCGCTATAATCAATTTCCGGCTTGCGGCAAAAATAAAACATAAGGAAATGGTATAAAACTAAAACGGAGAAAAAGGAAGAAAAAATCATATAGACCAACATACTGATAGATGGACAGAAGGCAAGTACCACCACACCAGTCAATGCGCAATATGGGAAGGTGGACGGACACAGGGGAAAGTGTAATCCAACACAGCTGTGGCAGTGAAAGCCATTACCTACTGCTGCTACTCCACTGCAACTCTACTTCTGACTCTGAGTCTGACTGGCTTCTATCCACAAAATCCTTTTAGTACAAACATACAAGTACGCACACAAGAACATTCATTGATATTCAGATATAGGAAGAAAAAATACATACTTACTACATACATGCTTACATTTTTGTTAGACATTTTGTATACATACTCGTATTGCTGTAAATATAAGTAGGTTGTATACATTTTATATTTTGCATATTCTTCAACCTGGACCTGCAATGCTGTTATCGGTTTGAGAACTTTTACAGCTACACTTCAAACCCAAACGACAACAACGATCCTGTATTGGGTCAATATGTAAGTACTATTAGTATACATATATATTAAATATAAATATGTACAAATGTATGTAGAAATACAGTATGCCACAGGGTTCTGTACACCTTTTAAGAAGCTTATTCTAAGTAAATTTGGAATACTTTCATATTTTTCACTTTTTTATATTGAATATGCTATGTCTATCCTTTCTGCTCCTCTCTCTTCAAACTTTTAATTATTTGATTAAGTGCATTGCTCGCAAAGAAATTCAAAGAAAACTCGTTAAAATGAATCCTCAACCCTTTCGGTTAGACTATGGTAAGCTTAGAGAACCACCCTAGGGATATTCTTCTTTCTTTTTTTTAATGGCTCAACAGACCACAGAGGGCCTAGGTCGAGCTTTCCGCATTGTCTCATATTGTGCGTGTTATATTTGTACATGACTGGAAGGGACCAGCATCCGAACGGCGAAGTGCTAAGCTTTTCATAGGAAATTTTTATTCTTGCAGGTTTGGCATTGCCTGCCATGAGGTGGCGGCGTGTAAAAAATTATTTTTTTTTTAATTTTTTATTTTGCCTGCGCCGAGATTCGAACCCCGGACACCTTTCCTAACAGTCCAAAGCACTACCACTACGCCAGGGCAACCCTCCGGATATTAGTTGTCAATAAAATGACATCATCTCTCGAAAGAACTGGTTCGAGTTAATTTCCAAGCACATTGGTAGGATTTTGCACAATTTGATATAAACAACGTTACGATGTAGATCGGAAAGGTTGGCAATCACCAGAATAAGCTAGGAAGAAGAAATGCATTTCTATTATAGTAGAGTGGAACAGAGAACACGTTGAGTGGTACAAGGAACTTTTAAAGCCTCTCATTTAACAGCACTTTTTCAGAAATGGAAGGAAATAAATGGTGCCTGAAATTTTTTTAATTCTTAAACGTGCCCCTCCGTTGCAATTTACTTTTAAAATCTCCCCAGCCGCCTCAGGAATTAATTTAAGTTAAAATCTAATTAAGTTTTAAAAATGGAAAATAAGTAATTTGATAGCGAATTCGTAAGGATTCAACTCGTTTGAATATAGAGTTGGCTCTACGCTTCAGAGTTGAGCTGGTCCAGGCGTTTTCTGCGAAAGTTCGATGTAAAAATATATTTAAGGTTGCCCGACCTTTGCCATGGCGGCTATACCGATAATCAGGCAGTTAGGCAGCGAAAATGATCACATGAATTTATTTTCGGAGTTGTTGATTTTAACCGCGTCGCCTATAGAATGTTTTTAAAACGAAGTAACCGACCAGTTGGATATTCACAAAGGCATATGGGGAAACGAAACTGCAGCTTAATTCTTCTAGTAAAAACACACCGTCGCAGCCTACTTTGAGGTAGCTGCTATTAACTAATGATGCAAGAACAAGCTAATGATATGTTCTTCTTCTTATTTTTCTTTTCTTATAATGGAACAACAGTTGTTGTGCGTATTATATTTCTACATGAATGGAACGGCGAACTGAAAAGCTTACCTAAGACAATTTTTGCTGCTGTAGGTTTGCCATTGCCTGCCAAGAGGTGATGCCGTGTAGAAAATTTGTTTTTCCTACTTTTTGATTTTGGCTACACCGAGATTTAAACACAGAACACTCTGTGTCCACGGCGATCTGCTACGGTGGAGCTAATTAAATGTGGTCGTTGGAAACACTCTGCAAAATATCGAACTCTACATACATTTTTTGCTTAAAGTAGATAGCGGAAAGAAAGTCCTGGACCTACAGAGACTCTATTGTCATAGCTGCCACATATGTGATTATGGTGCATTTAAGCATCGAGGGACTCCAGAAAATACTAACTCGTCCACATAGAAACAATGCAAAAGCTGCTCATCTGGTAAATGATTGCTTAACTTGGGTTCATGTACTGAAGAAGAATTGCGGAAAATATGTGTTTGATGTCCTAAAAGAATTGACTGATATTCACAATACATAAATACTATACTTATTTAGATTCCTAAAGGCACTGCTTTTTCACATGAGGCTCACTGTGATGCCTTTTTGACCTATGAGTGCACTGGCATTCGCAGGCAGTCATTTCAGCTTAAATCAACCTATTCGACATTGGTTTCAATAATTTGCTGTGTCACTGTTTATGCATACATATGTACACACGAGTACATGTATACACACGTTGAATGTAAGTATGTAAAATATGTATGTACATAGTCCAATCGGAGTATTTCCAAATAAAGTTTATTTAGTGTGCTAGGATTTAAGTATAATTTATATTTCTAAAAATAATTTTATAAACAAAATAGAATTGCTCTTTCATTGTTTGGTAGTATCCGAATTCAAAATGAAAGTTTTTTTTGTGTTTAAGTGTATCTATTTATATGTGTATACATGCAATCATATACATATATTTAGTACATACAAGGAAAAGGGCACTGAAAATGCTTGTGTAATAAATTTACTATTTTTTGATGGTACATTTTAAACTTCACTGAAATTATTTTATTATATTTTTTTTATTAGATATTTATTTAAAAGATATGTTGTGTGCCCTATTATTCCCATTCGAAAGTTCTTTGGGCATTGCTTTGAGTCCTCAATTTAATAAGAACTATGAAAATAAGGATATCCATTGAAACTCGAGGTCTCGCAAAACTCGAAAACTTTTGAGTCAAAAGTTTTCGAGCTATGGTAGTTTACATGAAGGCATATATTGTTTTGTTTTTTTCGAATTTACCACAAATATCAAATTTATCAAAAATACAGAATACAAGACCGTTTACTCCACATCGTGTCTACCGCTAATGTATGCATGAACTTCAACAGTTTCGTGTCCAATTGTTTCGACTACAGGCAACACTGAATATTCGTGTAAACTTTCAAGGCTGATTTCGAGCCAAATTCGCTTTCCAACGGAGATTAGGACATCATCTTCTGCGTTGTCCTCCACCGTAGCTCGAATAAAACACCCTTCTGGCGGGAGCGCTTTCTTCCATTCGCTCAATATTACCCAGCCAGCGAAGCCGCTGGATTTTTATACACTTGATTATATCAGTGTCAGTGTACAGCTCATTCAACTCATCGCTCTATCTTATTCTATACACGTCGTCCACGCATATCGCTCCTAACAGCCTCTAATCATTGATGGTCAATGTCCACGTCTCTGCGCCATACATTAGGACGGTAAGGATGAGGGACTTATAGAGCCTTATTTTCGTCGGTCGAGAGAGGGCTCTACTTCTCAATTGCCTACTGAGCCCGTAGTAACACCTGTTGGCAAGACTTAGTCTCCACTTGATCTCAAGGCTGACATTATTGTTGGTGTTTATGATGGATCCTAGATATACGAAATCCTTGACGACTGCAAAAGTATAGTTGTCAACAGTTTTTTTTCGCCTCCGGTCTTAAACAACTCAGCAGTCAGGTTATCGGCACCTGCAGCCTTATTTTTTTCAAGCGATGGCTGTTTAATGTTTGGGGTTTCCGAAGTCGATTCCGCAGTGGCGTGTTTATTGCCGTCATCACTATTAAGCAGCTGCGAAAAGTGCTCCCTCCATAATCTCATTATGCCCTGGATATCTGTCACCAGATTTCCGTCTTCATCCTTGCAGGAAGAGGCGCCGGTCTTCAAAACATCAGTCGGGCGTCTTATTCTTCCAAAGAATTTTCGGACCTCGTTCCTATCCCGCAACATTTCAATATCATAATAATACGTATATACGTGTATACGTGTATATAATTATGTACATAAGTTTTGACGGAAAATTTTGTTTTATCTTTTATTGAATTTTGAATATAAGAAAATGCGAAAAAGAAATTATTGCCAGTTTATTTAAAGTTTACTTTGTGACATGGAAATTCCGGAAATTTTAAAAATCAGATCGACAGAAATCAGAATTACGATTTACCAAAACTAAAATTTCAGACATAAGCAATTATGTCGAAAAGCTACATAAATTTATATTTGTACTGCCCCGAGCTCTCTCTGTCCGTCTATCTTTTTTCGCCTGTTATTGCTGTATCATTTTGCTAAGAATATTTAAGACCAATAATGTTTCATTTTCCTTTTCCATTGAATAAAATGATGTAGTCAAATGCCAAATGTGTTTAGTACTTAGTTGATATTCGTCTGTGAAAATTGTCATAATTGGTAGCAACTGCTGCTGCTTAATTTTATGTGCATTGGCAGCATAAAAATGCTAAATATGTCTTTTCATCTTACTCTCGGTTGTTCGCAGCTGCTATTACCATCAGCCTTTATCATGACTGCACCCCTCTCCCTCCCTTCCCACATACTGCCTTTTTCATATGTGTACGTATAAAGCACGCCGTAAACAATATCACCGACATTTTTATTATATTTATTTACTACTATTGCTGCTGCTGTTATATAGAAAGTTAGTAAAAACAGTCATCACTATTCACTCACCACTACCATGGCAACAATAACAATTTTGTTTATATCATTTTAGTGTTTTACTTTGTTTTGTTCATTTTGTTTTGGTTATGACGGACTAAATTGTGTTTTGTGGGTAAACATCAAGCGTATACATAGTTTCAGTTATGCGTATGCTAAAGTTTCATATCCTTCATCCTTCTGTGGAACGATCCAACTCCTAATTTCTACCCGTATATGCTCTTGAGCTTCATTCTTTCTCCTCTCATAGCTAAAGTCATTGGCTTAAATAATTTTTATTGCATTTATAATTTGATATAGTTTATCTTTGCTTCTGCATGCAGGAATATTTCATTTTTGTGTTGATGTTTTTGGCAGGCTGCATTTTGAGTATATCAATTAAGCATCCACATTAACAACAAGGATTTAATCTTTTCAAAGATTATACTTGGTTAATTAACATTTTTTTAAAACTATGGCCAAGTGTTAGTGTGACATATATTAATAAAATTGTCCATGTAACATTTTGCTGTAGTGATGCAAAGAAATGCAAACTTTTAACCACAAAGCGAAAAATGGACATCGGACCAATAGGAAGGTCTGAACTCTGCAGCCAAACAGAAGATATGTTGACCATTCAAACACTCTTTGAATCATTACCAATCAATAGATTTCGGATCGCCGCAGTATCTGTTTTACTATATGGAATACGCTGTAAGGAAAGGAGTGACGCTGAAACTCATAAACATGGTCAAATTACCATAGGACACTGTTGAATTTTAAATGAATGAGTAAGCCCTTAAAATACGAGACATTCATTTTTAAAGGAATTCTCATATTCTTCTTTCTACTTACTATAAAGGAATTGGAGGCAGAAATAAAGCTCTTCAGGCAATAAAATCGAACACAAGGTATACTTAGAAGGGACATAAATACTGTTACACATTTTATGTTATAAAATAAAAAATAATTAATTTTTTTGGACCAATTTTTTTAAATAGATTTATTGATATATGTTGTACACAAAAAGCAATTACTTATTCTAAATGTCATGCCCGCCTTGTCCTTTAAGCACGCCTTAAGTCGCACTGGCCAATCATCAATAGCTGCTCGCACCTCGTGCATTGGAAAAGTGCTGACAGCACGAATCAAATCTGTCTTCAGAGAATCAATGTTGTGGTATATTTTGTGGCAAACCATGTCCTCTAAAATTGTCCATAATTTGTAATCCAGTGGGTTTAGATCAGGGCTGCCAGACGGTCATTCTTCAGAGCACATGAAAGCTGGCGAATTGTTTGGAAGCTGGGCTGGCGCAGAATCCTGCTGGAAAGTCCACGAATTGTTTTGGAACAGGGAATGGTGAAGTGGCTTCACAATGGCTTTCAAAATGGTTTCTCGGTAAACTTTTGCCGAAACGACTGTTTACCTGGGCTTTTAGCAAAACGACTCGTGCCGATTTTTCTGTCATTATTTTTTTGTCATTTGTCAAATTTTAACTCAAAATGATCAAAAAAGTCCCTAGAATCATCTGCATTCCTGCACCTTGAGAAAATCCATATTCAATTTGTCAATTTTTATAAATTTGTTATTTATTTAGTTGGCACTACAGTCGATGATCGGTCGTGGCCGTCTCGTTTTGCCATTGGATGCCAAGAGGTGGTGCAGTGAATAAAATTTCACTTCAACTTTTTGATTTTGCCTGTGCAGGGATTTGAACCCCGGACACTCTGCGTAACAGGGCAGCGCACTACCAACTACGCCACGGCCATCACAGAGGAAAAGTGTATATGAACTTTAAATTATCGAAGTAGTAAAAAATGAAAAGTGCACAATGAATTAAGAATTAAAAAATGAAAAAAAAGCAAAATGTTTTAAAAATGGCAAAAAAGGTAAGTAAAAATGTATACATTTAGAATCATGGGCGCTTTAAACGCACTCTTTCTTTCTTTTAATGGCGCAACAGCCCATGGAGGGCCTAGGCCGAGTTTTTTCGCATCCACTCATTTTGTGCATGTTATATTTGTACATGAATGGAAGGGACCTACAGTTTAATGCCGGTGAAGTGAAAAGCTTTTCATAGGCAATTTTTACTCTTGTATGTTTGCCAATGCCTGCCAAGAGGTGGCGCCGTGTAGAAAAATTTTTTTCTCTACTCTGCGTAGCAAGCCTACGCACTACGAACTGCACCACAGCGACCACGATTGAAGCGCACATATATTTTAAGGCTCATCGTGTAGAATTAAGTTATAAGTTATAACTAATAAAAGTTAGTAATCATTATCTACATAATTCACCGCACCAGAGAGATCTAAAGGACAACAATAAATCAATAGCTCTAATTGCATAGGCTTGTGGAAACTCTATGCTCTCAAGTGAAGCAAAAATTAATGAGAGAAATGAAAGATTTAAGAAAATCACTTAAAAATCACTTCTTTGTTGCTATTATTTCTGGTTTAAACAAAAACAATCATCAAATATTTATTGATTGGTTTTAATAAAATTAATTAAAACTTTAATTGAATTCATAAAGTTGAAGATTCTTATTAGATTCTTCTTTAGCTAACGGTTTCAAGTGCCAAAAAGTGAACTCGAAGTGAACTGACAGTGACGGAGTGGAAGTTGAAGCCAATGTGAAGACGTAAACGAATGTTTATAACATTTTCATGGAAAGATGATACAAGTATTTAAATTTGATAACTATAACTATGATATGTGTTTTATTGTTCGAGAGTCTGATAGTGGTTTTTGACTTAATTGCTACCCGTTTTTAGATTTGAAACTATGGTCTGTTTTTTAGTGTAATTTTATGTTTCGATCAAGTTTTCTATCTATCTAATTATGAATCTGAGTTTTATGAGAATTGGATTCGGTTTTGATTTATTATTTGTTTGCTGATTCAGTCTCTAGTCCTGTCGTCTGTGAACCAGCGCAAATACATTTTATGAATTCCGTATTTTTCTGTTCAGTTTATATCTCACAAAGCTTTACTTTTTTAGTTAGTTATAATTGTTCTAAGTATACAATTTATATTGTTTTGGATATTTGATATCGTAAACCAGTGGCAAAGTTTTATTTCAAAATAAAACAATAGTTTTAAAATCACCTCCATTTATTTTCTGTTATCGGCTTGCATAAATTAATTCATGTTTAAATTAAAGAACTATGAGAATGTAGGTATAAAGTAAAGAAATGCCATCTTGATATGATATTTTTTTATGGTAAAAAAAATTAAAAAAACAATTATAGAAGTCGGTGATGGCACTAAATTTTGTGCGTATCCTGTAAGGTTAGAAAATTTAGATTCATTATTTTTTATACACCAGTATCGCAGATAGTTATCCTAGAGACATATTTCTTACTTATTAAAGCAGAGCAATGAAATGAATCCAAAAACTGAAAAAAACGGAATGTGGAAGTAAAGTGGGTAAAATTCATTTGAGTGGGAATGTGAATGTCAAGTTGAAAAAGCAAGCAGTCTCCTCATTGCAAAATATATAAAAACTTAGAAAGCGCAAATAGTTACTAGCATCCTCTCTCATACTTGTATGCAGCATAAGTATGTGTATGATTGTGTATGTGTGTGTGTGCGTACATAAATTCTACTTAAAGACATCACTTGAAAACGAAAGGCACTAAAGTTAGTCTTATATCTTCTTTTCATTTTATACTTATGTAGGTAGGTACTTACTTACTGCTTTATACATAAATTAGTTGAATTAATGGAAAAAATGTTGCATGTAACTTTTTCTTATTCGAAATGATGCTCAAAGATGAAAAATGTTTTAAAGTCTGAATTGCATATTGCTGGAAATAAAGAAATGTGTCTACATTTAAAGTTTCACTAGAACAACATATTTTATATGTAATTACTCGTAAATGTCATGATGACAAGAAACTGTGGAAAAATATTTATTAATTGTTTAGTGTTGTATCTCGGTTATCTTTACCTATATGACGTTGGCCGACAAAATCGAGATATTGCGATTTAAAAAGAAGAAATCGTTTGGAGTTCGTAAAAACTGACTTCGTTTCACCTCCTAACGATTCTGCGTTGATTATATGTATTGGTTTTTGCTAAAGTCAGGATTAATATTTATGTCGGCCAACATCATGCTTAATATTTGCTTGATTTCTTATTATTTTTCTGTAGACCTCGTAACATTGGAAACTGACTTCGTTTCACCTCCTTACGAACTCCAAACGATTCTTTCTTTTTAAATCGCAATATCTCGATTTTGTCGGCCAACGTCATACAGGTGTTAACTTTATAGCAAATAAATGAGTTCAAAGCACAAAGTATTGCCTACTTTTAGGCAGCATCTAATTCAGGTATTCCTTTGGTAAATATAGAAAAAGCTGGAAGTTTGATTTCAGAATTCGCATTTTTCCAACGTGATAAACGAATACTATTTGTTTGGACATTAATCCAGTAATTCCTATTTTCTAGTCCGATTCATTGTCATTTGATTAAATTTCCACAGAAGTGAAACTTCTTCTTTTCTTCTTGGTTATATTACCTATTTTCTCCATTTCGTAACCATAATTTCTCACATTATTC
Source organism: Palloptera scutellata (assembly GCA_958295655.1). Lineage (NCBI taxonomy): Eukaryota > Metazoa > Arthropoda > Insecta > Diptera > Pallopteridae > Palloptera > Palloptera scutellata. The sequence goes on from OY282451.1 coordinate 37,632,680, forward strand.
TAAACGTATATATAGATTTCGATATTTATCAGAGTTCAGAAAAATTCCCACACTGAAAAAAAATCCCATACATATATGTAAACAAAGATAGCTTAAAGCAACCAACACATATTTTTTGATAAATCCTTTCGCGAATGGAGAATGAATTCTTTTTTAATCATACGCGAACGTAAAGTGTTACTGTATGTACAACAACCTGTGTATCGTTCGCGTATGTTGCGATCGACCCATACGTGTACTAATGAGAGCAACATAATAACATGAAAAGAGATTAAAAAAAGATGAAAGGAAAGGTATAACATTTCCTGACTTGTTTACATATATCGGTAGAATTAAGTTGACTCGTCTTAATCGAAAGGAAACACAAACACAAAAGTATATGATGCATTTCAGCGTTAAAACCAAAAAATTACCAACCATCATCACTTCCACAATGATTACGGCTGCATTTAAATGCTTCAAGGGGATAGACTTTTCAGCAGCTGTGGCTGAAATTCTCTATGCTTTCCGAAATGGGATGTTATGGATTTGTTCGAATTAATATGAAAAGGTCCTTTGGAGTAAACGAGGCATGGATAGTAATTTCCGTAAATTTCAATTGAATACGTACATGAATGATAATGACAAAATAGCGGCGGTGGCGAATGGCCAGCGAAAACAGCAACGCAATCATCAACGACAGCAACCAGAGCAACAAAATGCGCCAATTAAATTAGCCAGCGCACGCACTACAACACTACAACATTACAACAAAGAAGACCAGCCATAACACAATGACAGCAACACAAGCGGTTACAATAATGATGATGTTAATGAGGATTAGGACGCAATTGCTGTCATGAGCAAAAGCAACAGCAGCAGCAACAGCAACAACGGCCGCATCAGCACATTAGCAAATTACAACAGAACACTGTACTTAAAGCATGTTAAACATTTACTTTTGAAGTAAAAAGTGAGTGCGTTATGTTGTCTTGTTGTAATGAACGAAACATATTCACAGATTACACTCAGAGAAAAATTTATCAAATACTTAAAATTTGTCAGTTTTGTTGCTATTAAAATTTAAGTAACCATTTTCTATTTTCTGCGAAACTGATGTACAAATTTAAAAAAAAAAAAAAATTTACGTATTCTCATTGGTGATTTTGCAAAGCGCATCAAAAGGTGAACGCACTCAAAAAACAATTACACACATATGTACACGCATACTTTCACATTTGATTATGGTTGCTTAATATAAAACCACAATCATTCGTTCAATGTCCTTTCTATGTCCTGAGGCATCTAATGCACACAAAACGTGAAAGCAGAAAAATGCGTCATTTGCAAGCAATGACGCGCATAATATTAACATTAATATAATGCCGTTGTGTGCTTGTCTTGTGTAGGGCACATGTGTGTGTAAGGGGATACAAGCACATATACGAGTACGTATGCACTCGTATGTATGGTTATATTTTTATATATATGTATGTAGTAGTACTATATGCGCGTGTGCAAACTCGTGTGTAATTATTACAGTCCATCTGTTTGTGTCTGTGTGTTGTGTGTGTATGGGGTATGGGTTTCGGTAATAGCAATACACATATGTACATACTAACGTGGACATTAGAAAATATGTTTCCATAGGTATGTAGTTATTGTGATTATGTACCATTTATTGGTACGTATCATTGCTGCAACACTAGTTTAAAAGAAAAATGTTCCATGATTTTCTAGCTAAATCTAGAAATCTCAAAACGGCTTCTGTGTAAAAATAAATGAGTGTCATTTTCCTTTTCAGCGATTCAAATTAATCTAGAAAGCACATTATTTATATACTTGCGATGAAACAAAAATTTGTAAACTAGTGTAATTTACGTCAATGCGTATTTGTTCATATGTAAAACCATCATCCACATATTGAGGCACACATATTAATGTCATACTATGTAAGTTGTAATTTCTTAATTACTTATACTCATTATTCGCAGAGCATTGTTGTATAATGAATGTGTTCATTTGCTGCTTGTATACAATATTCAAAAGAAGGCTGGCGGACACATGTAATAAAAAGAGTGTATGTATGTATGTATACAAAATTTGTATTACAAATAGAACCGATTCACCTCTACGAGTATTTTTTAGCTCACATACAAATAGTTATATAACAAATATTTGTTATCTTCATGCACAGTAAAGAAATTTATGAAACTATTTAATCAGGATAACGACAAAGTCCAATAGCTCTTCAGGATACCAGACCTCCCAAAGCATTTAGTCCGATTCTACAATTTCAGCAGAATTTTTGAGTTTGGTGTCTGAAGCCTCTTCTATTTAACCGAGATATATTTTACCGAATTTTTACAGATAATATGTTGCTTGAGCTGCGCACCAAAGAGTTTGCTCTCCTTCATTACCGTGGCGGATATTACGAGTATTCGTGAGTTTCCCCCTCCCTAGAAGAGATAATAGCGGTATAATTTGGTTCTTAGATTCCATTAAGTTTTATAACTCGACCGCAATACAGACCAAATATTAGATAAAATCCAGTGCAAATTCCAGTTAAAGAACAAAACCAGTTTCAAATCAGACCACAATTAGGAACCCAAAGTCATACCAAATACTTAAGTCAAAAGGAAGACTAAATTCACATTAATCATTTGATTTGAAAATTCAGGAACAGATCGAAATCAAGGCAAGAAAAAAAATCCCAAAGCAGATTTCGGGCGCGGACAAACCCTACACAACCACTCGAAAAAAAAACACCTCTTAGCATTGAATGGTATTGCCCAATGATGATAATTTTACACCGAATTTATTTCCATTTACTTCACTATTTCCTTATATATTGGTCTTTGAATATTTAACTAGAATGGGAAAAAGCTCGTTGAAAATTTTCAGAGCTTTTGTTCAAGAGACGGTTTTAATGATTTATGTCCCTTCAATATCACTCTTTGAAACTTTCAGTAAAGGAACAAGCCCACTTTCCCGATTTTATCAATTTCAGAGCTTAACCTTTACCTGACAATCACAAATGTCTGTACCAAGTTTGATTAAGATTGCTTAAATTTTACTTGAGTAGCATGCATCAAACATAGCTAAGTCAACTCTCGCTATGCACACTGATCATTTATACATGTTAATACCTGCCACGCCTAAAAAACACCGCTACCCGATAAAAATCAGTATACCTTGTACCTTGTATACATATAAATTTCTATAACTAGGCCAAAGTTCAGAAAAAAATAATTGGGTATTGTTTACATATTGTTTACAGCAGCTTTACTTTCTGAGAGTAAACACGCTTCTAGTTCTATAGGTTTGGTATAAAGGTCTATAGAAATATGAAGTGGTCTCACGTAAAGGGATCAGTATCTTAACTATATCGCCAGTAACATCTACAATATAGATATGTAGCGACAGTATATATGAGAAAAAAAATCCCAAAGCAGATTTCGGGCGCGGACAAACCCTACACAACCACTCGAAAAAAAAACACCTCTTAGCATTGAATGGTATTGCCCAATGATGATAATTTTACACCGAATTTATTTCCATTTACTTCACTATTTCCTTATATATTGGTCTTTGAATATTTAACTAGAATGGGAAAAAGCTCGTTGAAAATTTTCAGAGCTTTTGTTCAAGAGACGGTTTTAATGATTTATGTCCCTTCAATATCACTCTTTGAAACTTTCAGTAAAGGAACAAGCCCACTTTCCCGATTTTATCAATTTCAGAGCTTAACCTTTACCTGACAATCACAAATGTCTGTACCAAGTTTGATTAAGATTGCTTAAATTTTACTTGAGTAGCATGCATCAAACATGGCTAAGTCAACTCTCGCTATGCACACTGATCATTTATACATGTTAATACCTGCCACGCCTAAAAAACACCGCTACCCGATAAAAATCAGTATACCTTGTACCTTGTATACATATAAATTTCTATAACTAGGCCAAAGTTCAGAAAAAAATAATTGGGTATTGTTTACATATTGTTTACAGCAGCTTTACTTTCTGAGAGTAAACACGCTTCTAGTTCTATAGGTTTGGTATAAAGGTCTATAGAAATATGAAGTGGTCTCACGTAAAGGGATCAGTATCTTAACTATATCGCCAGTAACATCTACAATATAGATATGTAGCGACAGTATATATGTAGGTAAGAGCGATAATTATTTTTCTAAGTTCTGTTCACCAAAAGGCATAACAAATATATAAAGGATTTTCAAAATGTTTGTGAACAGTGAGAAAATAGAAAAATGTATGTACCAACCTTTGACAATCTTTACTTTACTTTTAATGGCACAACAGCCCATGGAGGGCCTAGGCCGAGCTTTTCGCATCCACTCATGTTGTGCGTGTTATATTTGTACATGAATGGAAGGGACCTACATTTTATTACAGAATGTGAACGGCGAATTGAAAATCTTTTCATAGCAATTTTTACTCTTGTAGGTTTGCCATTGCCAACAGGTGGTGCCGTGTAGAAAAACTATTTTTTCTACTTTTTGATTTTGCCTGTGCCGAGATTCGAACCCCGGACACTCTGCGTAACAGTCCAACGCACTACCACTACGCCACAGCGACCACATTGACAATCATCTCTCTTATAAACAGAAATACTTTCAATCTAATTTAGTGTGACCAAGTTTTAGTGCGTAAGGAATGAAGGGGTGGTTGTTTGAAAATGAACATATCCCAAATCTAAGTTACCATCATATCTCATCATAATAATTTCTAAGCAAAAGAAACTATGCTGTGTGTAAGGATTGCCTTGACTGTCATAGCTTGACCTCTCTAATTGCTCGTAGCTTATGCACGAGCAAGTAGGTAAGTATATCTTTTAAGTTTCTCATCTGGTGAATCTAATGCATTCAATGATTTAATTAAATATTTTCAATCTATTTTGCTTTTAAGACAACACATTTACAAAGCACACTTCTGATTAACAAAAGCTTCTTTGCTTTATTTCAGTTTTTGCTTTCTTGTGCATATCTGACATGGATTCCTTTGAAATTAGAATTGCCATCGTTTTTCACTAAAGAATAATAGCGCTTCCTTAAGGGAACGAACCCCAAGAAAAGGTCAAAGATTGTGTGTTCATTGCAATGTCGTCTGTAATTGCACGCCATCAGCTTTGCCCAGAAATTGCATATTTTTTAGACTTGGAATTAATTTATTTCTTCAGTTATACAAACAGTTGGTAAAATGGATTTGACATATTGCTGCATAATTGCAAACAACAAATCGATGAAATTCGATTCAACTACAATATTTAGTTGAAATTCTGATATAGCCTTTTGCAATTGCCCGTCCTACAAATCTGACACAAGTGTCATTTGCTATCAATGCAATTAATAAATATTCCATTTACTTAAGGAAGCAGACATACTTACATATCAACCGCATGAGTTATTGAAAGGCATACACAAGAAAAAGGAGGTAGAAAAATTCGAAAAGCATAAATTAAAAAAAATATTCTAAGTAAATATTTAAATATAATATTTCTGAAATTGTTTAACAGAATTTATGGTATTTTTTATGGTGACGGCTTCGTAATCAATGTGCGAACCGTTTATGAAAAATTTTCTAAAGGGTGAAAAATATCCATTTTTTCCTTCCCCCAATCTACGTCACTGATGTGCGACATATAAGTACATAGAAAGTTTATCTTTTTGGAAAAACATTACCTTTGATGTAGTCATTTACGAATATGTTGGTAATCATTCCTATATTTCAATAACTTAATTTAATTAAACTAGCGTTTCATTTGCACAGAAGTGTGGGCGTTAATGGAATACAACTTATCTGAGGTTATTCCAATTATGCTCAATCTTATTGGTTTTGTAAATGTCAAACAGATATGGGTTTCATTATTTTCACATGTGAATGTATGTCTCAAAGGAAAATCATTTGCAATCAATATATTTCATGTCATAGAAAAGTAATGATCATTTAAGCGTGATAGTTCTACTTCCACTTGTCCAAGGGTGTCTATAATGTTTTCTCTTGATACTACTTGATTAATATTATTTGATATTAAAAGGACTTAGAGCAGGCGCATGAGCCGTGTTCTGATTGATGTGCGTATACTTAGTACATGAACCAATTATACAATTTACGAGTGAATTAAAACAACCCTTTTGGTGGTTAATAATAATATCACTGAATTTATTGATTGACTTTAAAGAAAATTTATACAATTCTTAGATATTGGGAAACACAATACAAATACATACAATAGTAATGCACCCACAAACTGAATATACAGCATATCTTATATCTTGCGGCAATGAAGTGGCACTAATATTCATGGGCAGTTCAATGCATTAAAGTGCTTAGTAGGGATTCATACTGCACTATTACCATATTTGTTGATTTTGGATGTCCCTTTATTATAATTTATGCTTATTCTATAAATTTATGTAAATATGTATTAATATAAATGCATTCAAACAATATATAGTAAATAAATCTAAAATAATGAATCAACTTTAATTATGAACTGTAAGTTCCAAAACTATCTCCTCTCAGGGCACACAGATTCACCACTGTCTTCGTGAGTCAAGTATATTGTCCAAATCAATAATAACAAAGTGGATACTACTTTTTATGTCGTTTCCATATAGAATGAAATCCGTACCCTAGCCGGAATTTCTTTCGGCTGGCTAAGCTAAGAGACCTTTTACTTTACTTACTTTACTTACTTTACTTACTTTACTTACTTTACTTACTTTACTTACTTTACTTACTTTACTTACTTTACTTACTTTACTTACTTTACTTACTTTACTTACTTTACTTACTTTACTTACTTTACTTACTTTACTTACTTTACTTACTTTACTTACTTTACTTACTTTACTTACTTTACTTACTTTACTTACTTTACTTACTTTACTTACTTTACTTACTTTACTTACTTTACTTACTTTACTTACTTTACTTACTTTACTTACTTTACTTACTTTACTTACTTTACTTACTTTACTTACTTTACTTACTTTACTTACTTTACTTACTTTACTTACTTTACTTACTTTACTTACTTTACTTACTTTACTTACTTTACTTACTTTACTTACTTTACTTACTTTACTTACTTTACTTACTTTACTTACTTTACTTACTTTACTTACTTTACTTACTTTACTTACTTTACTTACTTTACTTACTTTACTTACTTTACTTACTTTACTTACTTTACTTACTTTACTTACTTTACTTACTTTACTTACTTTACTTACTTTACTTACTTTACTTACTTTACTTACTTTACTTACTTTACTTACTTTACTTACTTTACTTACTTTACTTACTTTACTTACTTTACTTACTTTACTTACTTTACTTACTTTACTTACTTTACTTACTTTACTTACTTTACTTACTTTACTTACTTTACTTACTTTACTTACTTTACTTACTTTACTTACTTTACTTACTTTACTTACTTTACTTACTTTACTTACTTTACTTACTTTACTTACTTTACTTACTTTACTTACTTTACTTACTTTACTTACTTTACTTACTTTACTTACTTTACTTACTTTACTTACTTTACTTACTTTACTTACTTTACTTACTTTACTTACTTTACTTACTTTACTTACTTTACTTACTTTACTTACTTTACTTACTTTACTTACTTTACTTACTTTACTTACTTTACTTACTTTACTTACTTTACTTACTTTACTTACTTTACTTACTTTACTTACTTTACTTACTTTACTTACTTTACTTACTTTACTTACTTTACTTACTTTACTTACTTTACTTACTTTACTTACTTTACTTACTTTACTTACTTTACTTACTTTACTTACTTTACTTACTTTACTTACTTTACTTACTTTACTTACTTTACTTACTTTACTTACTTTACTTACTTTACTTACTTTACTTACTTTACTTACTTTACTTACTTTACTTACTTTACTTACTTTACTTACTTTACTTACTTTACTTACTTTACTTACTTTACTTACTTTACTTACTTTACTTACTTTACTTACTTTACTTACTTTACTTACTTTACTTACTTTACTTACTTTACTTACTTTACTTACTTTACTTACTTTACTTACTTTACTTACTTTACTTACTTTACTTACTTTACTTACTTTACTTACTTTACTTACTTTACTTACTTTACTTACTTTACTTACTTTACTTACTTTACTTACTTTACTTACTTTACTTACTTTACTTACTTTACTTACTTTACTTACTTTACTTACTTTACTTACTTTACTTACTTTACTTACTTTACTTACTTTACTTACTTTACTTACTTTACTTACTTTACTTACTTTACTTACTTTACTTACTTTACTTACTTTACTTACTTTACTTACTTTACTTACTTTACTTACTTTACTTACTTTACTTACTTTACTTACTTTACTTACTTTACTTACTTTACTTACTTTACTTACTTTACTTACTTTACTTACTTTACTTACTTTACTTACTTTACTTACTTTACTTACTTTACTTACTTTACTTACTTTACTTACTTTACTTACTTTACTTACTTTACTTACTTTACTTACTTTACTTACTTTACTTACTTTACTTACTTTACTTACTTTACTTACTTTACTTACTTTACTTACTTTACTTACTTTACTTACTTTACTTACTTTACTTACTTTACTTACTTTACTTACTTTACTTACTTTACTTACTTTACTTACTTTACTTACTTTACTTACTTTACTTACTTTACTTACTTTACTTACTTTACTTACTTTACTTACTTTACTTACTTTACTTACTTTACTTACTTTACTTACTTTACTTACTTTACTTACTTTACTTACTTTACTTACTTTACTTACTTTACTTACTTTACTTACTTTACTTACTTTACTTACTTTACTTACTTTACTTACTTTACTTACTTTACTTACTTTACTTACTTTACTTACTTTACTTACTTTACTTACTTTACTTACTTTACTTACTTTACTTACTTTACTTACTTTACTTACTTTACTTACTTTACTTACTTTACTTACTTTACTTACTTTACTTACTTTACTTACTTTACTTACTTTACTTACTTTACTTACTTTACTTACTTTACTTACTTTACTTACTTTACTTACTTTACTTACTTTACTTACTTTACTTACTTTACTTACTTTACTTACTTTACTTACTTTACTTACTTTACTTACTTTACTTACTTTACTTACTTTACTTACTTTACTTACTTTACTTACTTTACTTACTTTACTTACTTTACTTACTTTACTTACTTTACTTACTTTACTTACTTTACTTACTTTACTTACTTTACTTACTTTACTTACTTTACTTACTTTACTTACTTTACTTACTTTACTTACTTTACTTACTTTACTTACTTTACTTACTTTACTTACTTTACTTACTTTACTTACTTTACTTACTTTACTTACTTTACTTACTTTACTTACTTTACTTACTTTACTTACTTTACTTACTTTACTTACTTTACTTACTTTACTTACTTTACTTACTTTACTTACTTTACTTACTTTACTTACTTTACTTACTTTACTTACTTTACTTACTTTACTTACTTTACTTACTTTACTTACTTTACTTACTTTACTTACTTTACTTACTTTACTTACTTTACTTACTTTACTTACTTTACTTACTTTACTTACTTTACTTACTTTACTTACTTTACTTACTTTACTTACTTTACTTACTTTACTTACTTTACTTACTTTACTTACTTTACTTACTTTACTTACTTTACTTACTTTACTTACTTTACTTACTTTACTTACTTTACTTACTTTACTTACTTTACTTACTTTACTTACTTTACTTACTTTACTTACTTTACTTACTTTACTTACTTTACTTACTTTACTTACTTTACTTACTTTACTTACTTTACTTACTTTACTTACTTTACTTACTTTACTTACTTTACTTACTTTACTTACTTTACTTACTTTACTTACTTTACTTACTTTACTTACTTTACTTACTTTACTTACTTTACTTACTTTACTTACTTTACTTACTTTACTTACTTTACTTACTTTACTTACTTTACTTACTTTACTTACTTTACTTACTTTACTTACTTTACTTACTTTACTTACTTTACTTACTTTACTTACTTTACTTACTTTACTTACTTTACTTACTTTACTTACTTTACTTACTTTACTTACTTTACTTACTTTACTTACTTTACTTACTTTACTTACTTTACTTACTTTACTTACTTTACTTACTTTACTTACTTTACTTACTTTACTTACTTTACTTACTTTACTTACTTTACTTACTTTACTTACTTTACTTACTTTACTTACTTTACTTACTTTACTTACTTTACTTACTTTACTTACTTTACTTACTTTACTTACTTTACTTACTTTACTTACTTTACTTACTTTACTTACTTTACTTACTTTACTTACTTTACTTACTTTACTTACTTTACTTACTTTACTTACTTTACTTACTTTACTTACTTTACTTACTTTACTTACTTTACTTACTTTACTTACTTTACTTACTTTACTTACTTTACTTACTTTACTTACTTTACTTACTTTACTTACTTTACTTACTTTACTTACTTTACTTACTTTACTTACTTTACTTACTTTACTTACTTTACTTACTTTACTTACTTTACTTACTTTACTTACTTTACTTACTTTACTTACTTTACTTACTTTACTTACTTTACTTACTTTACTTACTTTACTTACTTTACTTACTTTACTTACTTTACTTACTTTACTTACTTTACTTACTTTACTTACTTTACTTACTTTACTTACTTTACTTACTTTACTTACTTTACTTACTTTACTTACTTTACTTACTTTACTTACTTTACTTACTTTACTTACTTTACTTACTTTACTTACTTTACTTACTTTACTTACTTTACTTACTTTACTTACTTTACTTACTTTACTTACTTTACTTACTTTACTTACTTTACTTACTTTACTTACTTTACTTACTTTACTTACTTTACTTACTTTACTTACTTTACTTACTTTACTTACTTTACTTACTTTACTTACTTTACTTACTTTACTTACTTTACTTACTTTACTTACTTTACTTACTTTACTTACTTTACTTACTTTACTTACTTTACTTACTTTACTTACTTTACTTACTTTACTTACTTTACTTACTTTACTTACTTTACTTACTTTACTTACTTTACTTACTTTACTTACTTTACTTACTTTACTTACTTTACTTACTTTACTTACTTTACTTACTTTACTTACTTTACTTACTTTACTTACTTTACTTACTTTACTTACTTTACTTACTTTACTTACTTTACTTACTTTACTTACTTTACTTACTTTACTTACTTTACTTACTTTACTTACTTTACTTACTTTACTTACTTTACTTACTTTACTTACTTTACTTACTTTACTTACTTTACTTACTTTACTTACTTTACTTACTTTACTTACTTTACTTACTTTACTTACTTTACTTACTTTACTTACTTTACTTACTTTACTTACTTTACTTACTTTACTTACTTTACTTACTTTACTTACTTTACTTACTTTACTTACTTTACTTACTTTACTTACTTTACTTACTTTACTTACTTTACTTACTTTACTTACTTTACTTACTTTACTTACTTTACTTACTTTACTTACTTTACTTACTTTACTTACTTTACTTACTTTACTTACTTTACTTACTTTACTTACTTTACTTACTTTACTTACTTTACTTACTTTACTTACTTTACTTACTTTACTTACTTTACTTACTTTACTTACTTTACTTACTTTACTTACTTTACTTACTTTACTTACTTTACTTACTTTACTTACTTTACTTACTTTACTTACTTTACTTACTTTACTTACTTTACTTACTTTACTTACTTTACTTACTTTACTTACTTTACTTACTTTACTTACTTTACTTACTTTACTTACTTTACTTACTTTACTTACTTTACTTACTTTACTTACTTTACTTACTTTACTTACTTTACTTACTTTACTTACTTTACTTACTTTACTTACTTTACTTACTTTACTTACTTTACTTACTTTACTTACTTTACTTACTTTACTTACTTTACTTACTTTACTTACTTTACTTACTTTACTTACTTTACTTACTTTACTTACTTTACTTACTTTACTTACTTTACTTACTTTACTTACTTTACTTACTTTACTTACTTTACTTACTTTACTTACTTTACTTACTTTACTTACTTTACTTACTTTACTTACTTTACTTACTTTACTTACTTTACTTACTTTACTTACTTTACTTACTTTACTTACTTTACTTACTTTACTTACTTTACTTACTTTACTTACTTTACTTACTTTACTTACTTTACTTACTTTACTTACTTTACTTACTTTACTTACTTTACTTACTTTACTTACTTTACTTACTTTACTTACTTTACTTACTTTACTTACTTTACTTACTTTACTTACTTTACTTACTTTACTTACTTTACTTACTTTACTTACTTTACTTACTTTACTTACTTTACTTACTTTACTTACTTTACTTACTTTACTTACTTTACTTACTTTACTTACTTTACTTACTTTACTTACTTTACTTACTTTACTTACTTTACTTACTTTACTTACTTTACTTACTTTACTTACTTTACTTACTTTACTTACTTTACTTACTTTACTTACTTTACTTACTTTACTTACTTTACTTACTTTACTTACTTTACTTACTTTACTTACTTTACTTACTTTACTTACTTTACTTACTTTACTTACTTTACTTACTTTACTTACTTTACTTACTTTACTTACTTTACTTACTTTACTTACTTTACTTACTTTACTTACTTTACTTACTTTACTTACTTTACTTACTTTACTTACTTTACTTACTTTACTTACTTTACTTACTTTACTTACTTTACTTACTTTACTTACTTTACTTACTTTACTTACTTTACTTACTTTACTTACTTTACTTACTTTACTTACTTTACTTACTTTACTTACTTTACTTACTTTACTTACTTTACTTACTTTACTTACTTTACTTACTTTACTTACTTTACTTACTTTACTTACTTTACTTACTTTACTTACTTTACTTACTTTACTTACTTTACTTACTTTACTTACTTTACTTACTTTACTTACTTTACTTACTTTACTTACTTTACTTACTTTACTTACTTTACTTACTTTACTTACTTTACTTACTTTACTTACTTTACTTACTTTACTTACTTTACTTACTTTACTTACTTTACTTACTTTACTTACTTTACTTACTTTACTTACTTTACTTACTTTACTTACTTTACTTACTTTACTTACTTTACTTACTTTACTTACTTTACTTACTTTACTTACTTTACTTACTTTACTTACTTTACTTACTTTACTTACTTTACTTACTTTACTTACTTTACTTACTTTACTTACTTTACTTACTTTACTTACTTTACTTACTTTACTTACTTTACTTACTTTACTTACTTTACTTACTTTACTTACTTTACTTACTTTACTTACTTTACTTACTTTACTTACTTTACTTACTTTACTTACTTTACTTACTTTACTTACTTTACTTACTTTACTTACTTTACTTACTTTACTTACTTTACTTACTTTACTTACTTTACTTACTTTACTTACTTTACTTACTTTACTTACTTTACTTACTTTACTTACTTTACTTACTTTACTTACTTTACTTACTTTACTTACTTTACTTACTTTACTTACTTTACTTACTTTACTTACTTTACTTACTTTACTTACTTTACTTACTTTACTTACTTTACTTACTTTACTTACTTTACTTACTTTACTTACTTTACTTACTTTACTTACTTTACTTACTTTACTTACTTTACTTACTTTACTTACTTTACTTACTTTACTTACTTTACTTACTTTACTTACTTTACTTACTTTACTTACTTTACTTACTTTACTTACTTTACTTACTTTACTTACTTTACTTACTTTACTTACTTTACTTACTTTACTTACTTTACTTACTTTACTTACTTTACTTACTTTACTTACTTTACTTACTTTACTTACTTTACTTACTTTACTTACTTTACTTACTTTACTTACTTTACTTACTTTACTTACTTTACTTACTTTACTTACTTTACTTACTTTACTTACTTTACTTACTTTACTTACTTTACTTACTTTACTTACTTTACTTACTTTACTTACTTTACTTACTTTACTTACTTTACTTACTTTACTTACTTTACTTACTTTACTTACTTTACTTACTTTACTTACTTTACTTACTTTACTTACTTTACTTACTTTACTTACTTTACTTACTTTACTTACTTTACTTACTTTACTTACTTTACTTACTTTACTTACTTTACTTACTTTACTTACTTTACTTACTTTACTTACTTTACTTACTTTACTTACTTTACTTACTTTACTTACTTTACTTACTTTACTTACTTTACTTACTTTACTTACTTTACTTACTTTACTTACTTTACTTACTTTACTTACTTTACTTACTTTACTTACTTTACTTACTTTACTTACTTTACTTACTTTACTTACTTTACTTACTTTACTTACTTTACTTACTTTACTTACTTTACTTACTTTACTTACTTTACTTACTTTACTTACTTTACTTACTTTACTTACTTTACTTACTTTACTTACTTTACTTACTTTACTTACTTTACTTACTTTACTTACTTTACTTACTTTACTTACTTTACTTACTTTACTTACTTTACTTACTTTACTTACTTTACTTACTTTACTTACTTTACTTACTTTACTTACTTTACTTACTTTACTTACTTTACTTACTTTACTTACTTTACTTACTTTACTTACTTTACTTACTTTACTTACTTTACTTACTTTACTTACTTTACTTACTTTACTTACTTTACTTACTTTACTTACTTTACTTACTTTACTTACTTTACTTACTTTACTTACTTTACTTACTTTACTTACTTTACTTACTTTACTTACTTTACTTACTTTACTTACTTTACTTACTTTACTTACTTTACTTACTTTACTTACTTTACTTACTTTACTTACTTTACTTACTTTACTTACTTTACTTACTTTACTTACTTTACTTACTTTACTTACTTTACTTACTTTACTTACTTTACTTACTTTACTTACTTTACTTACTTTACTTACTTTACTTACTTTACTTACTTTACTTACTTTACTTACTTTACTTACTTTACTTACTTTACTTACTTTACTTACTTTACTTACTTTACTTACTTTACTTACTTTACTTACTTTACTTACTTTACTTACTTTACTTACTTTACTTACTTTACTTACTTTACTTACTTTACTTACTTTACTTACTTTACTTACTTTACTTACTTTACTTACTTTACTTACTTTACTTACTTTACTTACTTTACTTACTTTACTTACTTTACTTACTTTACTTACTTTACTTACTTTACTTACTTTACTTACTTTACTTACTTTACTTACTTTACTTACTTTACTTACTTTACTTACTTTACTTACTTTACTTACTTTACTTACTTTACTTACTTTACTTACTTTACTTACTTTACTTACTTTACTTACTTTACTTACTTTACTTACTTTACTTACTTTACTTACTTTACTTACTTTACTTACTTTACTTACTTTACTTACTTTACTTACTTTACTTACTTTACTTACTTTACTTACTTTACTTACTTTACTTACTTTACTTACTTTACTTACTTTACTTACTTTACTTACTTTACTTACTTTACTTACTTTACTTACTTTACTTACTTTACTTACTTTACTTACTTTACTTACTTTACTTACAGAAATATTACGTTTTTAGTTCAAAATGTAAACAAATTACTCCGTTAATTGCATTCCCTGGTTAAATGAACCATACGATTTAAAAAAGTTGGTCCTACTTGTATTCATTCATTGGAGTGATAGATGGAGGTGGAAACATTTCTGCGCTGTTATTTAACAGTTTGTCAACATACTCGGCCAATTATCATGTTTCAAAATGTCCTTTCACTTGATCAGTTTGTTCTGTTTTTACGTCATACTTACTTTACTTTTAATTGCACAACAGCCCATGGAGGGCCTAGGCCGAGCTTTTCGCATCCACTCATGTTGTGCGTGTTATATTTGTACATGAATGGAAGGGACCTACAGTTTAATGCCGAATCCAAACGGCGAAGTGAAAAGCTGTTCATAGCAATTTTTACTCTTGTAGGTTTGCCATTGCCTGCCAAGAGGTGGTGCCGTGTAGAAAAATAATTATTTATATTTTTTGATTTTGCCTGTGCCGAGATTCGAACCCCGGACATTTTGCGTAGCAGTCCAACGCACTACCACTACGCCACAGCGACCACTACGTCATAAGTTAGGATTATTTTTCTTCTTTTAATAGCAGGTGGCAGGTGGTGCCGCTTGAAAAAATTAGTTTTCCTACCTTTGGATTGTGATATATGTCGAGATTTGAATTCCGGACACTTTGTACAGCAAGCCAACGCACTACTAACTACGCCACTGTGATCCAATCTAGTGCCTTTCGTTGTTTCTAGATGGTGCTGTGCTTTATGTCATTAGTTAGCATAGCCACGAACAATTAGCATGTATGTACGTTTATGGGAGCTGTCTTAATGGGGTATATGGGAGCTGAAAGACCAGTTCTACCCACATTAAGTAGCGTGGCATTGCCGATAAAGGTCTTTGAACCAAATAAAAGTAATGATTCCGGAGATAAACCCAAAACAATAATACATAATAATTTTGAATGGGATTTACTCGTACCACGCCCAATTGCACTCACTTCAGAAGGCCACCTGCGAGGTCCAACGGATGTGTGTAAATGGTTGCATTAAATTTAAAATTTTTAAATTTTCTTATGTAATTTTAACTGCAGTCCCCGCTCTAAATTCGCTGCTGTGCACAACATCATGTTAACCTTGATTTGCTTAACAATAGCTCGAGTGTTCTTAGTTTCATACGTTTGCGATCTATTAAAGTGTAAAGTGTAGGTACTTTAATAGTTTCTGCAACTCTTCATTTGCTTATTTTTTTTTCTTTTTTTGCATTTGTTAACGTTTTCATTTGATTTGTTATTGTGTTTTTGTTATTTCTATTGCCCACAAGCCCCCAACACAAATGCATTTCACGTTGGTTACAATACAGCAAAAATAAAACAAAACAAAACAGCAGCAAGAAAAAATAAAAACTGGAAATGTATGAAAACTTTATATTTTCACATACATAAACACACACACTCACACTCACACACACTCACACACACTCACACACACATACATTAGCATCCTTGTACCCTCCCTCTGCTCTAAAGCGCAATGCAATTCTACTATTTCCACCGGACCGCCGACATTGCACCATTGAAATTGATTTTGGGTACTGCATTTGGCTTCTGTTGTTGGTTTATTTTTTGTGTTTTCAATTTGCGAACGTACTGAATGCTGCATGAAGTGGCATTCTTCTTTGTTAAATTGTTTTCACCATTAATTTTAGTATTTTTCGGTTTTGTTTTTGGTGACGTTTAGTTTTAGTTATTGCCGCACCAAAAGGAAACATATTTGCTTGGTACGACGAAGAAAATGCTAGATCAAAAAAGCAGAGTTCGGGAAACTTTCAAAACTATTTTTCGAATTTTTCTACCTTTTCTTTTTTTCGTGGCACGCTAAAAGCAAATCAAATAGTTCGCAGTTTATGTTTTTTATTTCGCGACAAATTGCATTCGAATTCGAGTGGCATAAAAAGACAGAGACAACAGACAAAACGGAAAAACGTCCGCATATACACGCGAAACAGTTTAATTAAATTATGTAGGAACTTTTAATTGCTTCAATTCGAAATTCACACTCTTGCAATGCAATTGTGGCATTTGTCAGCAACTGTTCGAGCTGCTCTTTCTGCTGCCATTAGTGATGGTGGGAATTGGTACACTGTGTACTCGCTTGAACAAGTTCTCGACTTTTGAGCTCACCTTCTGTGCACAAGGTGTGGTAATTGTATTATAAAGTATTATAAAGTATTATAAAGCAAGAATTGTGGGTAGGTACTTTTCGAATGCTATGCATCATAACAATACAATAAATTGTTGCAAACGGTGCGGCAAGCAACACTGAGAAATGCATGACAGCAGCAATAAATGATTTCAATAGTATTGATTTGGGAACTGCTGAACGAATTGTATCATATTTTTGGGTTACCAGTGTCGCAGATATCATTTATTTATAGAAATGAACCTGACACTTTAGGGGAAAACGACAGCCCCCCCACCCATATATGTTTTGTTGGATGCACTATTAGTCGTTAACAATTCGGTAGGAGTTTGATTTTTTGAAAGTAAGTGAAGTTGTGGATCGAATCCGACCCCAAAAACTATACTATGCTTCTTAGTATCCGGAACAAAAATAAGTGATTAGCTTAAAATAAAACATGGTATAGCCACAGAAAAATGATCCAAACGCTTGAAAATCACTAATACAAAACTTACTGCGAGTTACAAAATTCAGATAAATTTATAAAATTTTTCATAAATCATATTTAAAAATGGCGAAATCACTTTTGCAGATTGGACTAGCCCCATATTTTCACTTTGTACCAAAAAAGCGGTAAGACATAAATCAAAGAAAAGGTTGAGATGCAACATTTTATTATTTAAAAGTTGTATGAGCCAATATATTAAAGAGTGTCAGCATAATCTCATCTTCCCCTTACTTACTTTACTTTACTTAGCTGGCGCCAAGTGCAGTCAGGTTGCCCTGCACCTGGACTTTCCAACGGAGATTAGGACGTCCCCTTCTGCGTGTTCCTCCACCGTGGTTCGAATAAAACACCCTTCTAGCCGGAGCGCTTTCTTCCATTCGCTCAACATGACCCAGCCAGCGAAGCCGCTGGAGTTTTATACGCTTGACTATGTCAGTGTCGGCGTACAGCTCATACAGCTCATCGTTCCATCTTATTCGATACACGTCGTCCACGCATACTGGACCGTAGATCTTACGGAGTATCTTCCTCTCGAACGCTCCTAACAGCCTCTCATCATTGATGGTCAATGTCCACGTCTCTGCGCCATACATTGGGACGGGAAGGATGAGGGACTTAAAGAGCGTTATTTTCGTCGGTCGAGAGAGGGCTCTACTTCTCAATTGCCTACTGAGCCCGTAGTAACACCTGTTGGCAAGAGTTAGTCTCCGCTTGATCTCAAGGCTGACATTATTGTTGGTGTTTATGCTACGTCTAGTACATTGGAAGCGTGCCTTCCGTCGATCACAACGTGATCAATTTGGTTTCGTGTGTTTTGATCAGGGGACAGCCAAGTGGCCTTATGGATATCTTTATGTTGGAATCTGGTGCTACTAACTGTCATGTTTCGTGCCGCGGCGAAGTCGATCAGTCTCATACCGTTATCGGTGGCTTCGTCGTGGAGACTGAATTTTCCGATCGTCGGACCAAAGAGACTCTCCTTGCCCAGCTTGGCATTAAAGTCGCCTAACACGATTTTAACATCGTGGCGGGGGCAATGCTCATAAGCTTTGTCGAGGAGCTCGTAGAAGTCATCTTTGGTCGTTTCATCCTTCTCATCCGTCGGGGCATGGACACAAATTAGGCTGATGTTGAAGAATTTTGCCTTGATGCGGATAGTGGCTAGGCGCTCGTTCACCGCCGTGAACCTTGAGACTAGATGACGCAGTCTCTTCCCAACCACAAATCTAACATCAAATTCGTGTCTCGACGCATGACAGCTGTAGTAGATATCACAGGATGCTCTTCTGGAGCAACCCTGTCCCGTCCATCGCATTTCCTGTACAGCGGTGATGTCAGCTCTATATTTTTGGAGGACATCCACCAGCTGGATGGAGACACCTTCCCTGTAGAGGGTTCGGACATTCCAGGTGCATATCCGTAAATCGTTGTCCTTTGGGCGTTTGCGGGAGTCGTCAACATTAGAGGGGTTCATTATCCGAGGCTTATTTGGAGGTTTCATTGGAGGGTATTTTAACGTGGTGGGTTCCAAGCCCGACGCACAACCATTCATTCAAGGCCATGGAGAAACCCGCCGCACACATTAGTTAACTCACTGACGGTTGTCAGATCGCTATCCAGGGGACGCCACGAGGAGGCTGTGTGTCGACTTGAAACGTAGAAGCGCAAGGATCGACCATGGACGCACCTGCGACTGTCACGAACTTTACCTTGTGTCCTACGCCCCAGGCCCCCCCTTAAAGTTTCGAGTTTTAGCAATCAGCGGCAATGAAGTTCTAAATTAAATGTGCAAGCTTTAGATGGAAACAAGAGAAGAGTTACCGAGATTCTGTTAGTGCAAACCAAGAACATACTTTCAAGTGCTAACAAGAAAAAAGAACACACAGGTACAAAGTGTTGCAGTCACTCATGTGAATGACTAAAAAACGAAACGATTCGAAAAAGGACAGATGCAGTGTCTTTAAAAGAACGACGCACTTACAAGGAAGGGAATCACGAAATAAGGCACTTTTAACAGGTAAACAAAGACAACACCTCGTTGAGTTTGCTCGTTTACATTAATCACTAGTGGACTCGGTGCAGCAAAGTCAAGAACACACAGAAATGTGAACTGAGATTAAACGCCACAAGTTTGCCAAATGGAATCACCGCCTTGAAAACGATTACATAGTTTTGAATTTTTTGTTCTTAGCGAATACATTAAATAATTTAAAGTCGTCTCTAGTATTCTATTGGTGGTACGCTTTTCTTAAATTATAATTGTTAATATACTTACTTTCTTACTTAACTGGCACTACAACCGATGATCGGTCTTGGCCGCCTCTACAAAAATTCGCCAGTCACTTCTGCTATGGGCGCGCTGGCGCCAGTTGATAAGGCCAAGTGCAGTCAGGTTGCCCTGCACCTGGTCTTTCCAACGGAGATTAGGACGTCCCCTTCTGCGTGTTTCTCCACCGTGGTTCGAATAAAACACCCTTCTAGCCGGAGCGCTTTCTTCCATTCGCTCAACATGACCCAGCCAGCGATGCCGCTGGAGTTTTATGCGCTTGGCTATGCTAGTGTCGGCGTACAACTCATACAGCTATCGTTCCATCTTATTCGATACACGTCGTCCACGCATACTGGACCGTAGATCTTACGGAGTATCTTCCTCTCGAACGCTCCTAACAGCCTCTCATCATTGATGGTCAATGTCCACGTCTCTGCGCCATACATTAGGACGGGAAGGATTTGGGCCTTATAGAGCGTTATTTTTGTGGGTCGAGAGAGGGCTCTACTTCTCAATTGCCTACTGAGCCCGTAGTAACACCTGTTGGCAAGTGTTAGTCTCCGCTTGATCTCAAGATTGACATTATTGTTGGTGTTTATGCTGGATCCTAGATATACGAAATCCTTGACGACTTCAAAACTATAGTTGTCAACAGTGACATTTTGCCCAAGACGCCGTGACTCTTTGTTTGTTGACACAAGGTATTTCGTTTTGTCCTCGTTCACCACTAGACCCACTCGACGAGACTCCCTTTCTGCTCGAGCGTTTTTGCCAATGATGTCAATATCATCAGCGTATGCCAGCAGCATGACACTCTTGTAGAAGCTAGTGCCAGATATGTCGATATTCGCAGCTCGAATTATTTTCTCCAGCATAAGGTTAAAGAATTCGCACTATAGGGAGTCAATTTGTCTGAAACCTCTTTTGATATAAAATGGTGCGGAGAGGTCTGTTCCAATTTTCACTGCGCTGGTGGTGTTGGTCAGTGTCATTTTGCAAAGACGAATGAGCTTTGCAGGGATACCAAAATCAGACATAGCGGCGTACAAGTGATCCCTAATCGTGCTGTCGAAGGCGGCTTTATAACCGACGAATAGATGAATTTTTTTAGCTCTTCGCCACCGGTCTTAAACAACTCAGCAGGCAAGCCATCTGCACCTGCAGCCTTATTGTTTTTCAGGCGAGCAATGGCTGTTAAGACCTCCTCATAGTCAGGCGGCGGTACATCAACGCCGTCAGTGATTGGGGTTTCCGGAGTGGGTTCCGCAGTGGCGGGATTATTGCCGTCATCGCCATTAAGCAGCTGCGAAAAGTGCTCCCTCCATAATCTCATTATGCCCTGGATATCTGTCACCAGTTTTCCGTCTTCATCCTTGCAGGAAGAGGCCCCGGTCTTCAAACCATCAGTCAGGCGTCTTATTCTTTCAAAGAATTTTCGGACCTCGTTCCTATCCAGCAACATTTCGATATCATTGAACTCGCGTCTTTCTTCATCTCTTTTCTTGCGCCTCAAAAGGCGTTTCTCCTCCCTCCTCAAATTTCTGTATCGCTCCTTAGCAGCTCGCGTTACAACTGATTGCAGGGTGGCTCTGTAAACAGCGTTTTTTGCTTCAGTAGCATCGCGACACTCTTGGTCGTACCACATATTTCTCCGTCGACGGTGGTAGCCTAGCACCTCTTCGGCAGCCGTACGCATAGAACGGGAAATGTGTGTCCACTGCGCGCATATATCATCAAGTTGAGGGGTTTTTTGCGAAAGGAGGAGTGCAAGTTTATAATTTTTAATATGTATTATTAAAAATAATTAATTAAATATTCAAACATTCCTCTCTGCGTACTGCAAGGAGATTGACATGAGAACACACAGAGAGTAACGATACCAATTATGGTGTTAACATACTTAAACAGTGACATCTAGCGGGTAATGTCATGAAAAACAATAAAAAACTCCCCAAATGTCAGCCTCGGTATGTAGTGAATTGTTGATCCTGGGCAACGGCAATGTAAATGCCAGCCATTAACGCAGAACTGTTGCGGTAGGCCAATCATCTGCTCAGAAGCTAAAATACAATCACAGTTTAATGAAACTAATACAGGGCCATATGTTCAAACATGAAATATTGTATATTAGTTTAATTTGTACTAAGGGTCGTCCATAGCTAAATACTTATGTGCATGTGTATGTTGTGTTAGACACAAAAAGAAAGAAAAGTTCCAATTCTATTGAGTAATGTAATTTGGAAACAAAACAGAATACTTTAAAGTAATTTAAAAAAATAATGGAATGAATCAACCAATGTGTTAAATTAAGTAAAATAATCTTTTCTACTCTAAAGAAAAGTGAAGTAAAAATATATATGTATACCTAAGTATATATACGAGCATGTACTTATCTCTCATACCATATAATACTTACCTAAGTATATCGCCTTAGTACTTAGACACAAATCAAGCAGAATAATTGTAACCCTAGAGATATCAATAGAAAGTAACTGCAATTGCAGCAGCAGCAGCAGCAGAAACTATGTACAACAACTGAAACTGTAGCAACTTTTTCATTTCCATGGTTTCATTACAAAAAGATCGATTGGATATTTAGTTCAAATTCCAAATAAAGTCGGATTTAGTTAGTTGCAACTTTATTTTATTGGAAAGGAATGCAACCATCAACCGAGAAAGAGAACCAGGCAACCTCAAATGAAGTACATACACACATTAGTGCAGATAAAGTAACTCGCAGTGACATGTTCTTATTGCAGATATGTATGCACATATGTAAGTACATTCATATATCAAAATATAATGGGTCATTTGAGCGTTTGGCTTTGAAATAAGAAAAGAGGAAAAGAAACGGAAAAAGTACAAAAGTGTATGAAATTTTTATTTGAGTCGAAGTATCAATGCTTTCTATCTACTTTCTTTGTGGGTATTATATGTTTGGACATGAACAGAAAGGACCTACTTCCTTCCGAATACATGTCGAATCCGAACGGCGAAGTGCAATGCTTTTCATATGCAACTTTTACTCTTGCAGGTTTGCCATTGCCTGCCAAGGGATGGTGCCATGTAGAAAAATAGTTTTTTTTATATATTCGGTTTTGCCTGTGCCGGGATTAGAACCCGGACACTCTGCGTCGCAGGCCAACGCACTACCAACTACGCCACAGCGACCAGCAATGATTCCGCCGTCCCATAAACCGCAAAGACTGCAGTTAGGTAACTGGATATATTGGCAGCTCATTGGTTGCTCATCAAACCAAATGCGACAATTTCGCTTATTAATATACCTAACTAAATATTCAGTCAGCTTTTCAGTGAGCTTTGCCGATGAATACAATTTTTGTGACACACATGTCACGAAGCACAAGGGAACTGTCAAAAAATCTTCATTGCA
Organism: Palloptera scutellata; assembly: GCA_958295655.1. NCBI lineage: Eukaryota > Metazoa > Arthropoda > Insecta > Diptera > Pallopteridae > Palloptera > Palloptera scutellata. The sequence goes on from OY282451.1 coordinate 37,656,860, forward strand.
GAACCAACAGGAATAAAACCACCCTTTATAAGTACATACTTACGCATGTATGTGTCTGAACGACATGTGTCTATGCGTTGCATGTTGAATTATATTGTCAGTTGCTTTGTGGTAGAATTGCACTTCATTTTACTTAGAACATGAAATTAAGTGCTTACATGCAAGTACGCACTTAACATCTTTTCTGGTTTGGCTTGATTTTTAGATACAAGTACATGGATAAATATAAATGAAAATTATTTAGAAAAAATTAAATAATAAGTTTTGAAAATTGAATTATCTTTGAAATATTCACCAATTAAGTTTCGTCTTTGATGTGTAAGCTCTCGTCGTGACGCAAGGCCGCATTGTATTTTTTTTGGCTAGTATTTTTAGCTAGTTCCGTGACTTTTCGCAGTCTAGAATTTCCCTTACGACAGTCTTCCTTACAGTTTCCTTTAGGGCTCATCAACCAAATTCAGCTTTTTTACTTTGCTTTTGGAGCAGAGTACTTCGTCATAAGCTTAACATACGTCCGAATTGGTGGTGAAACCTTCGGATCATGAATTAATACATAATTCTATCTTTAGACACCTGATTGCCATCTAGCCAGTCATCTGAATATCTTTCGTTACACTCAAACTTGTTTGGTCAGTATTGATTCTGTTCAGTGGATATCATCTCGTTGTTTCATAAGTACTACGTTCTCTCCATCTGCAAAGCTCTCTCCGTGCTGTTTTTAATTGCAATTGGGCGGTGTGTGTTAAAGCTTTTGCTTGAAATCTCGCGAGTCACGTCGCATAGTATATAAGGTTTAGTTCATATTCTTCCTGAGATCCGGATGTGCATGTCTATATTTTCTTTCGCTAGTCATATAAGTAGTGTCCCGTGTCGTCACTGTTTCTTCGATAAAAGACTCACAAAACAAATAGTATGGACCATCATGCCGGGCCCTTTTAAATTTTTGTGATTAAAATTTTTGATACAGAAAGTATAACATTATTTGAAGTCATTTACTCTCGATTATCATTTTTAGAAAAATTTCCATGAAACCCTTTCGAAAAGAAGGGTCGAAGCGGAAAGCTTTTAATTTTCTAACTAAGACGACAGACGTCAAAGAGGAAGGAATTCAAAGAAGTACACTTCTCACCAGAAGCTGATATGGGTGTGGAAGAGGAAATTTTGCTAAATTTTTAAAAATTTAACTCAAAAGCCAAACCAAAGATGGTATAAAGTCAGAGATTGTCAGGCCAGGCCCTAAATTAAAATAATATTCAGATCGAAAGACAAATAAAACTCAGATTAAAGTAGAGGAAAATTCATACCTAAACAAAAAAGAGACCTAAATCCAGACTCTTTACTTACTTTTACTTTTAATGGCACAACAGCCCATGGAGGGCCTAGGCCGAGCTTTTCGCATCCACTCATGTTGTGCGTGTTATATTTGTACATGAATGGAAGGGACCTACGGTATAATGCTGAATCCGAACGGCTAAGTGAAATGCTTTTCATAGGCAATTTTTACTCTTGTAGGTTTGCCATTGCCTGCCAAGAGGTGGTGCCGTGTAGAAAAATAATTTTTTTTTACTTTTTTTGATTTTGCTTGTGCCGAGATTCGAACCCCGGGCACTCTGCGTAGCAGTCCAACGCACTACCACTACGCCACAGCGACCACACAAATCCAGACTCGAACTCACATTAAATTCAGACCAAAAATATACACTCAAATTCAAATTCAAATTCTGACTATCTTTACACAATAAAACGGATGAAATTCAGAGAATAATGCAGCAACAGCTGGCTTTTGGTCTAACCAAAATTATACCAAATTCAGATCGCAATTCATATATAACATCAGGCAGACGAATAGCAGATTAAATTTTAAGCCAATATTCAGATCGGAAGTTGGGGCAAAATTCGGACCAAAACTCAGACCGGGAGTCAGGCCAATTTTAGACCAAAAATTAATCGTGTATTGACCAAAAATCGGTTAAATTCAGACAAAAAATCAGTCCACACAACAGGACAAAATCGGACAAATTTCAATCAAAACATAAGTAGACCAATACACAGTTAAAATCAGTCAGAAAAAAATATATAAATATATATATATAGATTCGGCAGAAAACTGTTGGTCCTTCCATTCAACTACTACAAATGTAACTCGCCCAACATGAATGAATGGATATGAAAAGCTCGGCCTAGACCCTCCATGGGTTGTTGTGTCATTAAAAACAAAAACAATGAAAAGAAGAAGAAGAAGATCCCGTAATTTAATCAGTGCATTCCTGAAAATTTATATTTTGCAGTTGCATGCATTATGTTTTCCATTCAGTTAAGTTCTATGAACTGATCCTGCCACTTTACGAAGTCAATTTTTTTAACAAGTTTCTGCCAATTTACTTCTGCTTCGGTGATCGTTAATATGGCGGAATATGCACACTGTGTAGTAACACTATTTTGGGACCTCCCAAATCATGATTTGTGACAGTCGTTTATTTTTAGTATTGAAACAATATTCATTCTAGGTATGTAGCAGCCGCACCGGTGCTGCTACAATTTGCAGAATAAATATCCGCTAAATAATTTTTTATGCAAGCATTGCCAACGACACATTGTGCGCTAAAATCACGCTTTGAGGTAGCAAAAGCAACAACAGCAATAAATATAGGATGAAAAATAAAGAATATATGTAGGTAGTCTTATATGTAAACATGTATGTAAGAACTGCGCTACATAAGAGAGTAGCGTGTAATTTTAGATAAAGAAGATTGTGAGCAAATTAAACTACTTACTGCTGCCTTATTACTTCCTTGCTGGAAGGCAACCAAGCCAAGCAAGTTGTGAAAATCGCTCATGACGAAGAATGCAGCAAGCAGGCAGGCAGTCAGGCAAGTAAGCGTTGGTAAAGCACATACTTGCATTTGTTAGGTAAATAACCTAATATTTAACATTTGCCTCAAGTCATTTCATTAAATTACAATCGCTGGCACACCCTGGTGAGAGAGAGATAGATATAGAGAAAATAAAGGAAAAGAAGTGAAAACAAATAAAGCATCATCATAAACATAGAAAAAGTATTGTAAAACAGGCAATAGCTTTTGTCACTTCCTTTACTTAGAACAACGATATCAGAGTACTGTATATAAAATGGGCATAGAAAATCCTTAAGGGACAGCAGCAGCGTCTGTGGACATCGAAAAAAGTTAACGAAAATATGACTATGAAAGACTATACCTCGTGCAAGACTGTCATTAATAGAAAAAAGAACATTTTCGAGTTTGTTATACAGAAATAACTGTTGTTTAGTCATTTATCTTGTGTTAGAAAATTGTAACTGCATCTTATGAACTCTTCACGTGAGAAGAGTATGTGTCGTTAATAATTGTACTCGTGTGTATTATGGAGCGATGGATAAGTTGAAAATTTAAAAATTTATTTTTCTCGAAATTTATGTTTTTTAAGTTATGACAGCCTTGCAGCAACGGAGCGACTTTTAATGTACATATATTTTTATATAAATGTAGACACGTACATAAGCAGAGACATGAGCAGCAATGAAAAATATTAGAGAGAGAAAAAACCGAAAAAAGAAATAAGATAACAAAAGTCGGAAAAAATACGGAAACTAATTTTACGTGCTAGTTTATGAATGTCCGGTAACTGTTTACTGTTTGCTACTACTGCATCCCCAGGGGAATTTATTAACAGAAGCTTAAACATCAGCATAAGTATTTCTCACAGGCTCACATATACAAGGTGAGGCAAAAGTAATGACATAATTTTCGCAAATGGCCTCAAATGTCATTATGCTTTGACACTTATGTTGTAGACACATAGATAATTAGTTGACAACAAGCAATTGGGCGATACACAGCTCAGGCAACGATGGAGATTTTGAAACACTAATTTTCGGGCTGTGTCATCTCCCGTTTTGGCGGGTTGAACTGGCCGACCACATCGCCTGATTCTTATTCTTTTGAAGCTTTTGGAAATTACGCGTTTATCACAACAAAATCTTTATTTTCAAGTCTGGAAAACCAACATTGAAGAACAAGATTTAGATGTTTTGCGACCAAAAATTCCAAATGCCGTAAAACGAGCACAAATGTGCATCAAACTCAGCAGATGGTCATTTGACCTATATAATTTCTTCAACTTAATGTTATCAATTTTATTTACATAATTACTTAGGTGGTGGTCGCTGTGGCGTAGTGCTTTGGCCTGCCGCAGAGTGCCCCGAAGAAAGAACTTACTTAGCTGGCACTACAACCGTTGATAGGTCCTGACCACCTCAATAAAGCTTTGCCAGTCGCCTCTGGTATACGCGTGCTGCTGACGCTAGTTGATAAGACCAAGTGCAGGCAGGTCGCCTTTTACATGGTCTTTCCAATTGAGACAAGGACGTCATGCGTATTCATGTTTTTTCTCCGTGGCTCAAATAAAATACTTGCCAGGCCGGAGCTCTTTCTTCCATTCGCTCAACATGACCAAGCCAACGAAGGTTTTGGATTTGTATACGCTTGACTATATCAGTGTCGGCGTACAGCTCATACAGCTAATGCAGCTTATTCGATACACATCGTTACGCATATTGGACCATAGATCTGAAGGAGTAACTCTCGAACGCACCTCACAGCCTCTCATCCAAGTGGGTCAATGTCCACGTGGCAGCGCCATATATTAGGACGGGAAGGATGAGGAAGCTGTAGAGCGTTATTTTCGTCAGTCAAGAGAAAGCTCTGCTTCTCACTTGCCTACTGAGCTCGTAGTAAAACCTGTTGGCAAAAGTTAATCTCAGCCTGATCTCAAGGCTGACATTATTGTTGGTGATAATGCTGGATAAATCCTTGGCGACTTCAAAAGTATGTATAATTGCCAACAGTTTGTTTGTTGACACATGGTATGTTATAAATTTTATACCTTCAAATAAACTTTCCGTGAGAAGATGGCCCAATTTTTCTACAAAAATGGTAGCCAATTTACATTTTGACAATACTTTTGGCGCACCTTTTATATGTAGGTACATAAAACCCCTAGATAAATTGACTGCTGAAACTGAAACAAGAGGGAATAAAGAAGAAATACAAATCAAAAGAAGTTTAACACAAATTGAAAGCATACAGAAAGAACAAACAAACCAACATAGAAAAAAGGCAACAGTAATACGAAAAGATTAAAGAAGAAAGTCGAAAGACAATCATTGGAATAACTGGTAGATAGTAGACTGAATTGAGCGTGGATTGCATACAAATGACAGGGCAGCAAATTTTAACCACACACAATTTGTTTCTGTATGTGCATACGAGTATGTGTGTGTCTGTGATTATAAAGTGTGACAGTGTTCTGAAAAATTTTAATTAGAAATGCACATTGTTCATTTGTATGTAGAACGTGAATAGTACATAAACATATAAGTACATTTGCACAATATTATGAAATGGCTGTCATTCAAATAGAAGGCTCAATTACGCTAATCTGACATACTGTGAAGCAATTCGAACTCCAAGAACAGATTCATCAGATATAACGCTTATAAAAATAAGAAACATTTTTAATATCAAGGTCTATCAAGGTCCATATATGCAATTGTTATCGGAAATTCTCTGAAAGAATAAGACGCCTGACTGATGGTTTGAAGACCGGGGCCTCTTCCTTCAAGGATGAAGACGGAAATCTGGTGACAGATATCCAGGGCATAATGAGATTATGGAGGGAGCACTTTTCGCAGCTGCTTAATAGCGATGACGGCAATAATCCCGCCACTGCGGGAACCCCTGAAGGCGTAGAAGTATCGTCACCCGACTATAAGGAGGTCTTAACAGCCATCGCTCTGCTGAAAAACAATAAGGCTGCAGGTGCAGATGGCCTGCCTGCTGAGTTGTTTAAGACCGGAGGCGAAGAACTCAAAAAACGCATGCATGAGCTTCTATGCAGAATATGGTCGGATGAAAGCATGCCAAGTGATTGGAACCATAGCATACTCAGCCAAATACATAAGAAACTTGTGGTTCCACGATCTGCGCCAACTACCGTGGGATAAGCCTTCTTAATATTGTATATAAAGATCTATCGACACTCTGCGTAACAGTCCAACGCACTACCACTACGCCACAGCGACCACATTTTTGTTTAAGCCTTAGCACCATGCTAATTACCAACAATATCCATGTGGGTCACCCGGGTTAGTATAGGTAAACTTACTTACTTAGCTGGCACTACAACCGATGATCGGCTTTGGCAGCCTTGATAAAGCTTCGCCAGATGCGCGCGCTGGCGCCAGTTGTTAATGCCAAGTGCAGTCAGGTTGCCCTGTACCTGGTCTTTCCAACGGAGATTAGGACGTCCTCTTCTGCTTGTTCCTCCATCGTGGCTCGAATAAGCCGGAGAGCTTTCTTCAATTCGCTCAACATGACCCAGTCAGCGGAGACTCTGTATTTTTATGCGCTTGGCTATGCCAGTGTCAGCGTACAGCTCATATAGCTAATGGTTCAGATTGGAGAAAATTGCGCTGACTGGTCGCACATTAGAGCCAATGATGTCAATATCATCAGTGTATGCTAGCAGCACGAAGCTGTTGTAGAAAATAGTGCCAGACATGTCGATGTTCGCAGCTTGAATTACTTTCTACAGCATAACGTTAAAGAAGTCACACGATAGGGAATCACCTTGCCTGAAACCTCTTTTGGTATTAAATGGCGCCGAGACGTTTCACTCCATTTTCACTACGCTGGTGGTGTCGGTCAGTGTCATTTTGCAAAGACGAATGAGCTTGGCAGTGATACCAAAATCAAAAAACAAGTGATCCCTAATCATACTGCCGAAGTCGGCTTTATAATCGTCGAATAGATGGTGGCTGTCGATCCGTTTTTCTCGTGTCTTTTCCAGGATTTGGTGTAGTGTGAATAGCTTAAACAACTAAGCAGGAGTTGCACCTGCAGCCTTATTGTTTTTCAGCGATTTGCAACACATACACTTGTGAACACTTTGGCTGAATTTTCCGATCGTCGGACCAAAGAGACTCTCCTTGTCCACCTTAAAGTCGCCTAACACGGTTTTAATATCGTGTCAGGGGGCTACGCTCATAAGTTTTGACGAGTAGCTCACAGAAGTCATCTTTGCTCGTTTCATTGGTATTGGTAAACAGCGTATATACAAAACTTTGGTAAGCTGAAGGTTAACATTATTTAACACAAAAATGGCCAAAGAAACGTTGGTGTTTTAGATTTATTCATACGCTGTTCAAAAATTTAATCTCATACTTATTTATAATTCCAGATGTGTCTGCCCAGTCATCCTTTCTCTACTATAGCTTTTCGGTTTTCATTTACAAACAAAAAGTTTAAAAGTTTAAATCAAATTGCAATCATACTTTAATAACAACACGAATTGGTTGCAATTAACTGCACATTTCAGCCAATCTTTATTTTAACTTTGTAATTTTGCTTCTGGGGCATTTATTGCTCTTCATTCTTCACAGCTTAATTTAATAAGTCTCCTCAATTTTTAGTTGGCTTCCCATGCAAAGAAAAGCTTTGAAAGCAATTATAAGTATTTAGATTTAAAAGAAAAAGAGGAAGAAAAAAGTATTTTAAAGTTTTGCCTCAGTTGATAGAAAGTGTGCATGGAAAAGTTTTTGGTCTTTGCCAGGCTTCACCACTAAAAAGTTTAATTTCTATGTTTGTGTATTTTAATTTAGCTTTTAAGTGTAGCTAATGCAGACAGAGTTTGATCAGAAGAACAAACTCACACACACATACATACATACATATATAGTATTTGAAAATGTAGGTATGTATATATCCACACATGTGCATTCACTCTATGTATTTAGAGACATTAAAGAAAACTGCAGGCAATTTACAATTAAGGGGCTATTTTCTATAACATGGCCTTAATTGTTAAAAATAATTTCTTTGCTATCTGCCATTTTAAGTGAGCACAACAGCAATCAGCTTAAGCAATATTGCCGCAATAATTATCACATTCACACATGACAAAAACAATTTCACAAACACTCATTTACGAGTAGGTAAGTTGCATGCTGCAACTGCTTAGTTAGAGCAACTGAAATAATAATAGCTCCCACAAACTGCAACTTTCATTTATAATTGACAGCATAAAATTTTCCTGTCACTTTATATTTTTTATTTTGTCCTTTTTGTTCTTCGTACTTATACGCAAAGTCAGAAACAATTTTGTTTAAAGTTACAATAAAAATGTGTTGCAGCTGCTGCTGCTACTGCTACTCACTGCGGCTCCTTTTAGCATTCATTCATTTCCATACTCCTTACATTAAACTATAAACGACAGCAAAATATCAACAACTCAATGGCAAAGTAATAGCAAAACGATTTAACCATAAACATTATGACTTCTTGTCCACTCGTCCGTTCGCCCGTCCAACCCTCGGTCCGCCTGTCCTTCCTGGAATTAGTTTTTGAGAGAATTTTATTTTTTCTACTTCCTGATCTATTTATTTTATCGTCTTTACTAATAAAGTTAAAAGTTTCTTTGCTCGTGTTTGCTTGCTAAAGTTAAGTTCAGTATAATTTCTCTTTATAATTTCTAGATTTTTTCATACATAACTTTCAAATTTAACTAAACAAGTATTTTTATTTAAAGTTTTTACTTTTGCTAAACAAAAATGAACTCTACTAGTCATGGTAAGGCAATTGTTGGAGTTCCTGTTGCAAATTCATACATACTAAATATATGTAGTATACTCTGGTGATCCCCAAAGTTCTAGAATCTTGGATGATGCGTTATTTTTTTTTAAATTTTGTACCAAAAACGTGTAAAAATGTAGTAATTCTGTCGAAGAAGTATGAAAACTTCACCGCATTTCTCTTTCTTTGCATAATAATGTTATAAAGCGATTAAAGCTTTCTCATCAACATTCGGGTTCTAGTATATCCGAGGCTTTTTGAGCTATTTTTAAGAAAAATTCCTTACCAGGAATCAAGCCTGAGATGAGAGACTCGTTTGCGGATGTCCTCGAACGAAGTCATGGCAAAAGTGTGCATCGAAAGTAGAGGCTTGCTATTAAGATTCACCCGTCAACTCGAACACTTGGACTTCGAAGACAATATATATCTGTCCTCGCACTCAGCACAAGCTTGAAAACTGATCATTCGGTGAAGGAAGCAAGCCACATCAGCCTCGAGATCTACATCAAGAAGACCAAAGCGATGAGACCAAATACCAGCCTGCTGAATACGTGGACAAATTTTCCTACATAAACATAATTAATAATTAATGATGAACTCTATAACCTTGAAAGAGAAGAATCAATAACAACTCAGATAAGGAGACGAAAATTAAGGTCATATTATAAGGAAGCCAGCTAACAGCTTCAGGAGAATGGGCGCTTGTCTGGAACATATGGAAGTAGACACCATGGGCCACCAAAAACATGTGAGGATATTCTATTCACTACGAACTATTATCCAAAAATATAACTCGGCTATTTGTAACAAGCACTGCGCACGAAATAAAGTTTGATAGAAGATAGAAATGCCTTGCATAACAGCTTTTTCCAACTTAAGATACTAAGATATAGATGAGTTGAATTATGTACAATTAATTAATTTAGGGCATACTCTTATTAGGTAAAAAATATAACTTCATATTAAAAAAAAAAAAAAAAAATTCGATCAATAACACTGTAACAAAATTGTAACAAAATTGTACCAAAAATTTCTGAGTTTCAAATTGTACTAAAAAAGTACACTCGTACCAACAATGCCATCACTGATTTAAACATTTCAAGAACTTGATTGGGAGTTGGAATGACACGTGCTAAGTTTTGGCTGCGGTCGGATTCACATTATAAGCATTTAAATTTAGTATGTGGGCAGGTTCTTTGAACTTACATATATTTAAATTAAATTAGTTTACTCGAGCTTAAAATTAAATTAAATTCAGTTATTTTAATGGATTTATAGTTTTGCGATATCTAGTAAAGATAATGCGATAAAAAAGTAACCAAAAGTTATTAAACACTTTCGGAAAGTTTCGAATTTGTCAAATGATTAAAGTAATGAAACTAAAATGGAAACATTAGCAAGATGACCTTCCAGTGCCCCACACAATAGCAATGCAATATAAAACGAAATATAATATATAAAATCAGATATAATATAATTTTATGCTCCTTTGTTCTCCAGTTTTAGTTCTAGTGTTAAAAATAAGTCAAGGAGAGTGTCTCTTGATGACACCTCACAAATAAAATAAAAACAAAATGACACAAAGTACAAAAAGAGAAAAAAAAACCAAATAAAAACAAAATCAAAGAGACTGAAGATAATATATATTTATATATATTAAGTATTATTTATATATTTAGTATACCATATGTGTATGTGTATGTGTATGTGTATGTGTATGTGTGTGTGTCTGTGTCTGTGCGTGTGTGTGTTCGAATAAACTAAACGCTGTGAAAACGGATAAAACTCAAGGACAATTTACTTGAACCGTACTCTTACTGGCGGGAATATTGAACTATATCCATGTACGTGTGTACGTGTGTGTGTGCGTGTAAAGTTCGTATTGGTAAAAGTTGCTGCTCCAAGTTAATATTATGTATGTATGTTGCCATAGTGCAAGAACAAGAAGAAGTAAAACGAGCAGCACGGTACGACGACAATGATAAAGTCAAAAATGCAAAAAGGGAAAAGTCAATGACTTAAATGTTGTTTGAAACTGTTGAAGACTTTATGTTGTCGCCGTTGTAATCATCATCGTCATCGTCATCCATAAATTTGTGTAAAGATTTTAGCTAAGTATGTATATGTACTCGTATATGTATCCCCAAATAACCAAAAGCATCAGCAACGAAAATAGCATGGTAATAGTTGCAAATACAAAAGCAATATATTTTCACGTTACTGCTGGTATTGGTGCTAAGATAGTAGCAATTTTTTGATGTTAACGTTTTTATTAGCTGTGATCAATGGTGTGGCGTTGTTGTAGCTACTACTGTTACAGCCTTGCGTAGAGCAGAGCATATTTTTTCATGATTTGCTGGTATTTTATCATTGGATTTTTTGCTATGCGTTGTTTTTTTATTTGGGAGTGAAGTACATAGATTGGTGCTTCTACCCCTACTTTATCAAAGATATAATTTTTAATGATGTGCTAAATATTTGTATTTTTTTCTTGCTCTCTCTGCTCACGAACTGGTGTAGTAATAATGCACTCTGAGATTAAACTCTGAAAACTAAAATTTTTGCAATAAAGTTCGAAAATCGATGACAACAATTTTGTTAGTGTAAATTTTTGTAATATACCATTTTAATGGTAGTTTATTACTTCTTTTATTACAAAGTTACTGAACATTGTAACTTAAACATAGAGTCCGTACTGCTCTTTCTTTATTTCTCACTATTCCTTTTCGATTTTTTGTTGTTGTTTAGCTCTATATCACATCGCTCATTTCCTGCAAGGCTATCGTAAAAAAAAAACTTTTGAGTTAAGTACACAAAAATAACTGTTATTTAGTGCTTTATCTTGTAAAAATGTAACTGTATCTTTTGAACTCTCACATGAGAAGGGTAATTGCCAATTGTCTCGTTATCAATTGTATGGAGTGATATGCAAATTGAAAAGTTTAAATATATTTTTCTCAGAATTTATTGTTATATGTAAGTTCTGAGATTTGTATTCGTCTATTTAAATTTTTGGGGTGTCCACGTTTCCTGCTATCTTCCCACTTCCAGCGGTTAGGAGTAGTTACTTAGTTAATGTTTAACAAATCCATTTCTACTTGCGGCCCCTGATCTTGTAGCCATTGAGTTTTTTTTTTTGCCAGTATATTAATAAAATATTCTGTTATTCGGCTACGTCTTGGTGTATAGATTGGTGAGTTTGAATTGCATATCTAACACTGTTTGGCGAAAGTGGGCCTATACCATCTGCATAGCAATTTTCACCGTTATGGTCTTCGTTAACCATTTGAAGACTTTTGCCTGTGGAACGATTTTAAAATAAAGATAATTTTCCTGATCTTACTTACTTACTTACTTACTTTTAATGGCACAACAGCCCATGGAGGGCCGAGCTTTTTCGCATCCACTTATGTTGTGCGTGTTATATTTGTACATGAATGGAAGGGACCTACAGTTTAATGCCGAATCCGAACGGCGAAGTGAAAAGCTTTTCATAGCAATTTTTACTCTAGTAGGTTTGCCATTACCTGCCAAGAGGTGGTGCCGTGTAGAAAAATTATTTTTTTTACTTTTTTTTGATTTTGCCTGTGCCGAGATTCGAACCCCGGACATTCTGCGTAGCAGCCCAACACACTACCACTACGCCACAGCGACCACTTTTCCTGATCAGGGACCTCAAATTAATCTGATTATGACACCCAACAAACTTTTGTAGCCCCAACTCTCATTTATATTTTGCCTTTGATCAGAAACGCTTTATATCCTACCTCCAGATACATAAATATAATATATGAACCCGCGAGCAAGCATAATGGCCTATCATCGCCAAAGGGTTAAAGTTCCATTAAATGCATCGCTTAAATGTGATTAATGCCCAATTGACAATATTATTCAGATCGATTACGAATTATTCCTGTCTTGAGCTGGAAAGCTTTAGAGAGATTGCCATTGTCCATAACTCTTCTATAAGTATACCTCTAATGCGGTCATTTTTCGAAGGTTATCCAGCAATTGATTAAAACAATGTGAAGTGTTGCTATTTGATCTATGAAGGGTTTCTTGGGAAGGAGCTGTGACTAAACTCTCACCCGAGAGGTTGCGCGTTCGTTTTATTATTATAAAACTACCGATGTGAAGTGAATGAGAATTGAAAGAAACTGTGCAAGTACACCTCTTTGTAAGCAAGGGCAAAAGCTCCAAGTGATAAGAAACTACCATCTCGCCATTTGGAAACGGCGTTAAACTGTAGAAGAAGAAGACTTCCATACAAGTTAACTTTGAACTGTACGCTAAACTTAGCTATGAACTTCTATTGTTATTTTAACATTAAAATGGACCCAGAAGATCATCTTTAACAAGGCTGCCTAAATAGCATTTACATTTTTCGACTTTTGGCCAACTTTTTTGGACTTCGCGCCAATGGAGACAGCGGCTTCGTTGAAATTGTTCGCCTGCCATTATACTTTTAAGTTAATAAGTTTTAGGTTTATGCATTAAGTTTAGTTTTAATATTGAGCTCCATGGGAACTTGCTTACTTAGGATCTTATTTGAAAGATGTGCGGCGGATGGCTGTGCGGGTAATTCATAATAAGTATTTAGCTAATAATCAGAAAAATAAATTCACTTCTTGAAATCACTTTATTTCCACTTGGTTTGAAATCACAAACTTTCTATCGAGAAACTTCATTTTTTCATTGGATGACAACTTTCGCGATTATATAAAGTGAATAAAATTCGAACTTTGCCACTGAGCAAAACAAAGCCGTTGGTGAAATATATTGGGTGTATTACTTGAAAATGAGGGATTCACAATTGATGGCGTAAATTGTACTAAATTATATGTGGCAATACCGTAACTACTTACTTTCATGTTTTAGCTACGACATGTAACTTTCCTTTCTGCCTATATTATGTATCAATTTACCAAATTGTAAACAACATAACCTTTTTACGCTACAGCCTAAGCATAAGTGCTGCTGAAAGTCATCGATTGCTGTTGGAAGTTTACGGTAAATATGCCTCATCCATTAAAATATGCGAATTCTGGTTTAAACGCCTTAACAGTGGAGATTATGACACGGAAGACAAAGAACGCCCTGACCAACTAAAAAAGTTCGAAGATGAAGAATTGGAGATCTTACTCGACGAGGGCTCGTGCCAAACACAAGAGGAACTTGCAATAACATTGGGAATTACTCAAGCAGAAATTTTTAAGCGGCTAAAACCATTGAGGTTCAATCAAGAGGAAAGAAATTGGGTGTTATACGATTTGAAGCCAAGAGACGTCGAAAGGTGATTTTGCATGTTTGAAAAAATATGGCGTTTTTGCATCGAATTATTACTGGCTACGAGAAGTGGATTGATTACGACAACTCGAACCGCAATACGTCGTTAGTGAAGCTCGGCCAACCAGGAAGAGCAACGCCGAAACAGAATATTCATGGCGCCAAGGTAATGCTCTGTATTTGGTGAGACCAGAAGCGTGTCATCTATTATGTACATATGTATGAGCTGGTAAAAGCCTGGTTAAGAGAGAGCTGTATCGAAAACAAGTGATTCGTTTGAAGAGAGTGAATGGTTGACAAGAATAAGCGACCTGGAACGGGACCGTAATTTTCCAACATTACAACGAGTGGCCTTATGGTGCTAGACCGGTTAAAAGTTATTTGGAAGATAGTCTATGGGAAGCTTTGGCTCACCCGTTGTATTCATCAGACCTTGCCCCGTCTGACTAGCACTTACATATAGGTATTTCGATCGACGCAGAATGCTCTTACTGGAATACGCTTTACTGCAGTTGAAAGTATCAAAAATTGGATTGATTCGTTCATAGCCTTAAGATATGAATGGCAGGGAATCAATAAATGTGCCGATGGACATTTTGTTACTGAAATACAGCTATATTTTTGTAAGGAAAATCCCCCCTTTTCAAGTTATCCAGCCAACATCTGCGTGTATTCGCATGTAACTAATAAAAATATCAGCATTTTCAAATCTCATTGAGACATTTAGCATGCATAATAAAAATTAAGCGTTGTGACTTTAGAACAGAGAAATGTATTTTTAGAAATATGAAACTGAACCTTTTTCTTTATGTTTGTTTTTGCTTTGGTTTTACATATTCACATCCCTGCGATCTTATTACCATATCACAGCCAGCCAGGAACAAGAGAGCATCTTTGACAGGATTTAACACAACCTAAACTGGTATCAAATGCTTTCCATACTTTGCACACAGCACTCGAATCTATTCCTGTATGCATGTGCGTGTACAATATATTTTTCTTTCTCTTTTCATCACTTGCTTTTTAACATCCACTTTTTATTACTCTTCCTCTTCAAGAGAATTTCTGTACTCTTTGGGTAGTGCACTGTTGCTTCTGTTACAGCAGCAACAGTAACAGCAACAGCAATGAAAATAAATAAATTTATGTATGGTAACTAAGCACAAAGAGGCACTTTCACTTTTGACATGCTACAGCCTCTGCCTGCCTAGCTGTGTGTGTCCTTTATTATCTCCTATGCCTACTTGCCTTTTAGGCTACGAGTGACTGCCTACCTTCCTGCCTCTCTGCCTACCAGTTTTACCGTGAAGCATTAACTTTAACACTTGGTGGCTGGTGTCTGCTATGGTGCCGCCACTTGAGAGTTTGAGGTAAAAGTTTAAGCTATGTAGCTGTTGCTGTTGTTGTTGTTGTCGCCACTGCTGCTTTTTTTACTGCCGCTCTTACTGCTACTGTTGCCTCAGACATATACAATAACAACAGCAATAACGTTAATAACATTTCATGAATAAACAGAATTTTTAGAAAATGCAGTAATTTGGTCGGAAGGGGATAAAACAGGATAAATCAGAACCCTGAATACAACACTTGTGAATATTGTATGTAGCAAGAATAAGCATAAGGAGATGAGTGCCATTATTTACTTATTGTGACACCTATTTTTGGCCGTATTATCGCTAAGGTTGCTGCTGCTATTGACATACATTTTGGCCATACACGTACATACATATCTCTTTTGAGCGAGCAGTACGAGCTATGAAGCTATGAGATGCTACAATAGTAATTATGGAACTCTGGAATTTACGTAGGTTGAAGAGACAAATTAAAGAAACACTTTATGTTCTTAGCAAAAACGTTAAATTTGTTCACTTCCCTTTCCCCAATTATTTGGGTGTTCTTTAATAGGAGCACCGAGTTGAGCTAATGTATTTTTTCAAGCAAAAATTGTAGTTATCTCGATAGACATTGACCGCTGATATCAATTCAATAGTTAAGATTGCTCTGCTTAATGTTTCTAAAACTACTTGAGTTTTACTCTCTACGAGTATCCCAAACCAATTAATTAAAATTGTCTGCAGATTTTGGCATTAGCATGAACAGTGCTCTCTTCCCCTTTCAATCGGTTTCTTCAAATCACTAAACTGCAAGAACTTCACTTGAACACAACGGCAGCAATAAGGCGTGCACAGAAAAGCTGAAAAGCCACTTCAATCCACTTGAGTAGTACCGTAACTAAATATGCTCGTCCGTTATGCGATATCGTATGCTTTTGCTTTCTTGAGTGGGAACAGGCAAAAGACATAAGCATTCAACTTCCATTGACTGAAATAGAATAAACTGAAATTGTACAATACATAACTCATCAATGGAATTGGATAAAGAAACCAATAATCACTAATCACTAAAGCAAATGGCAATCTCCCAGTATACATACTAATTAAATTAGAAATGGAGTAAACAGTAAGTACATATACGCATTAGGATGGTCAATTTTGCTTAAGAATAAAAATCTCTAGCCCAGCGAAATGGAAATTATTATTAATTACTAGCTAAATTTTCTAAAACTATTTAGAAAAAACTAGTCGCAAAGCTAAGTTCGGGCGCTGCTGAACTTACTTACCCTACACTCCGTATGTATGGGCGATAGGCGTGGTAGCTGCACAATTGTGATAATTTCCTTATCAGTTATTTTGAAACCCATTTCAACGGTGTCTGTATACCGAATTTGGTTTCATCTGCTTCACTATTTCCTATGATATTGCCTTTTCCCCAAAAGTTATTTAGGAGAATATTTCAATGATGTATATCGAATTATATTTAATTCTCTTGAGAATTACATTCAATATCTTAGCTGGCACTACAACCGATGATCGGTATTGGCCGCCGCTATAAAGCTTCGCCAGTCACCCCTGCTATGCGCGCGCTGGCGCTAGTTGATAAGGGCAAGTGCAGTCAGGTACCTGGTCCTTCCAACGAAGATTAGGACGTCCTCTTTTGCGTGTTCCTCCACCGTGGTTCGAATAAAACAACCTTCTATCCGGACCCTTTTCTTCCATTCGCTCAACATGACCCACCCAGCAAAGCCGCTGGATTTTTATACACTTGACTATGTCAGTGTCGGTGTACACCTCATAGTTCCATCTTATTCGATACACGTCATCCACGCATACTGGACCGTAGTTCTTACGGAGTATCTTCTACTTACGGAGTATCGCTCCTAACTGCCTCTCATCATTAATGGTCAATATCCACGTCTCGGCGCCATAAATTAGGACGGGAAGGATGAGAGACTTACAGCGCGCTATTTTAATCGGTCGAGAGAGGGCTATGCTTCTCAATTGCCTACTGAGCCCGTAGTAACACCTGTTGGCAAAAGTTAATCGCCGCTTGATCTCAAGGCTGACATTATTGTTGGTATTGATGCTGGATCCTAGGTAAACGAAATCCTTGACGACTTGAAAAGTATTATTATCAACAGTAACATTTTGTCCAAGACGCCGTGGCTCTTTCTTTTTTGACACAAGGTATTTCGTTTTGTCCTCGCTTACCACTATACCCACTCGATGAGAATCCCTTTTCAGATTGGAGAATACTACACTGACTGCTGATCTCAATATCATCAGCGTATGCTGGCAGCATACGCTCTTATAGAAAATAGTGCCAGAGATGTCGGTATTCGCAGCTCGAATTATCTTCTCCAGCATAAGGTTAAAGAAGTCGCACGACAGTGAGTCACCTTGTTTGAAACCTCTTTTGGTATCAAATGTCGCGGTGAGGTCTGCCCAATTTTCACTGCGCTGGTGGTATCGGTCAGTGTCATTCAATATCACTCTGTTTAAGCCACCCTAATGCACCTTTTCTTTCCTGTTCCTTTTCTCTATCCTTTCTTTTCGTTCTATTTCTTTTCTTGCTATTTTTTTCTCTAAGTTCTTCTCTAGAACACTTTCACACCGGTCGGTTGGGCTTTTCAAAATATTTATTGTACAATTTTCATTCATAACGAAAAATCAACCACCACAAAATCACACACACAAGCACAGCAAGCAAAAAATTACCTCCCTTTTTTCCATATAAGTAAGTACAAATTTTTTCCCCCCCACAAATTTTACTTGTTACTTACTATACATAATATTTTAAGTTTTCCCATATTTAAAATATTGTGTATAAATTTTATATATTATTTGATCAAATATTGGGTCGATCGCACAAATATTCTTTGTATGTGCATACATAAAGTAAATAAGTTCCAAGTACAACAACAAATACACTCTTATTGCTCTACAAAAGTTCCGTGCTATTATCTTTTGTGCTATATTCGTTTACCTCTAAACGATCAACCAGTAAAAAAAAATATTACACTGTGTGCCATATATTTAGTTACACTCTAACTGATTAAATTATGGATTTTTGTATTATATATAAATATATATTTTTTCATTAAAAATGATATATATAATATATAAATATGTTGATTTTGTACAAAAACATAAAATAAATATTATAAATTCATTAGCCCATACCATTTCTTCCATTCCGGTGCTAACTTCTGCCACAAATTGACAAACTTTTCGTTCGGTTGCCAAAATGTTTTGACTCGCCTGTTATGAGTTCAAGTTCAATTTCTCGAACTTTGTTTTCTTGTAGAAGCTTACTGTGCTTGCCTTTTGGTCTCACTCAAGAGAAGGACAATTCCGATCCTTATCTCTTGATGGCAAAAGGTTAAGGTGGCAAACAATAAACCTTCTGTGGTTACAACTCTGCGTAGTAAAAGCTTATTGTGCTTGCCTTTTGTTCTCACACTCAGGAGAAGGGCAACTCCGATCCTCGTCTCCTGGTGGCAAAGGGGTAGCGGCCCTCCTGCAAGCAATAAGCCTTTCGCGATTATAAGTCTCCTTCGAAAAAGCTTATCAAGCTTGCCTTTGTGTTCGCACCTGGGAGAAGGACAATTCCGTTCATTAGATCTCTTGGCGATAAAAGGTTAAGTGCCCTCCTGCAACCAATAAGCCTTTCGAAGTTAACACTCTCTCAGCAGTTTCACACTTCAAGCTCTATGCCTCATACCGAAATACAAGTTATCAAGACACGACTTTGTGGCCCTCTGTTCCTCCCTTCCTGGAACAAATTATCGAAATTATATACGAAAAAGGCATCGTTACTTGATGCAAAACGAATAGAAAAGAAAAGTACTCTTCTCGTGTTAAATCCTTTTCTAGACAAGGAGAATATTCTCAGACTGAATGGTCGTCTCGCTCACGCCGCTCTTAGCTACAACGAACGACATCCTATCATCATTCCCGAGAATTATCGCTATTGTATTTTATATTTGGAATTTCTCCATAATATTCTCGTCCATGCCGAAGTCAGTCTCATGCTTCGCATGGTGATGCAGGAATATTTCATTAATCGCCTAATACTTACTAAAAATAAAAATGTGCATTTTCCGCTGCAAAGCTTGTACTATCTACAAGCAGACAAGGCGGACCAAATTATGGCTGCTCTACCCCTTGAGCTCTGTAATTTACCATTGTTTGTTTCCTTACTAATCTGTGCATATATCCAGTACTCCACAGTTCCAGTCCGCAGACGAAAGTTGTGCAACACAGCTCAACATGACTCACTCCGCAGTGGTGATCGTTGTTCCCGGTCAAAGACCAGCCAAAGCTATCGTTCCGGCACATCCTGCTAATGCCACCATCCGTACCATCCGCAGTCTCAAGACGTCCCACTTCCGAGGACACAAGGGTCAAGGAGTCTTTGCAAATTTCACTTGTATGGGAGATACCACGCCGACTTTATCATTGCAAAACGTAAGCTCTTCCTGCCACAATTGCAAATGTCTGTGCTAAGTTTGGTCGAGTTGATTAAGTTTTACTCCGCGCTATCATGAAGAAAAACAGTCAGATGGACATATACTACTGTGCAAAAAGTAGTAAGACTTTTTAATTTAAATTTCGCGCGGAAACCCATTCATCAAAATATTACTTTTTTAAGGTTGGTATGACTGTCGGTGACATCTGTGCCAAATGTCACATCAAAATAATCATTAGTGTGTAGTATACGCTTGTCTCCATTAAATTTTGTGTGCGGAATCAAATTTCTGGTGCCAAAACGTTCAGAATGTTGCAAAAGGCCTTCGGTGATAACTGTATGTCGCGAGCAAGTGTTTTTTATTGGTACAAATTGTTCAAAGATGGTCGAGAACGCGTTGACGACGAACCACGTCCAGGACGGCCATCAACATCAACTGATGATCAACACGTCAATAAAATCAATAAAATTAACAGTCAGAGACCTTACTGGCATCGTTGGAATATCGGAAGGATCAGTGAACACCATTTTAAAACATCATTTGGGCCTAAGAAGAGTGAATGCACGATTGGTTCCAAAATCACTGCATTGGTTTTACGAGACCATTTTGCCAAAATTTCGACTGATATCGTTCCGCAACGACCCTATTCGCCTGACGTAGAACC
The DNA here is from genome assembly GCA_958295655.1 of Palloptera scutellata. Lineage (NCBI taxonomy): Eukaryota > Metazoa > Arthropoda > Insecta > Diptera > Pallopteridae > Palloptera > Palloptera scutellata. Next base: position 37,677,267 of record OY282451.1, read on the forward strand.
ATGTGACTTTTGGCTATTTTCTAAACTCAAAAAAACGCTTCGTGGACACCGTTTTGAGTCAATTGAAGACATTAAACATGAATCGCTAAGCGCATTGAAGGCTATTCCGGAAATTGACTTTAACAACTGTTTCGAGAATTGGAAAAAACGTTGGCACAAGTGTATTGTGGCCGGGGGGAATTACTTTGAAGGCGACGAAATATATTTGGAAGAATGAATAAAAAAATTTGAAATTATGAACAAAGTCTTACTAACTTTTGCCCACAGTAGTATAAATCGAATCAGGTAAACACATGAATCATTCATACATGTTCATACCTACTATGCCAAATTGTGGGCGTTACAATTAACCGTTACTCTATCAAAACCAATATACCCTGTAGAGTGTGTAAGGTATAAAAATTAATATAATTAATTCCATATTTTATAGACATTAGAAAATGGCTAAAATAAGCCCATTTCGTACTCGTTGTAGAAAAATTCTAGGAATTTTATACTCATCGACTTTTATACACACCACTGACGCATAGCATATTTTGTTTAAACATCAGTCACCGACTAAATGTTGCTTTCGTTTGTGCAATAGTTTTTTTTGTGGTATATGCGATATTCGTGTTTTATTTTGTGTTTTATTTCTAAACATGTTTAGTTTACAACAACAATTACTTGCAGTTAAACATGATTACAAAGATTTTTTATCACTTTAACATAATTATCGGAGTAAAACATTAATTATGTTATGGCCTGTGAAGACACTATTAGAGAGTGTAATGGTCTTTGGAACCCCCAGAAAATGAGGTGACCAAGTTAGGTGAAATCTAGAAATACTTATACGCAACATCATAATCTATTAGTGTATTTTTGGGATGACTAGCAAGACTTAATTTTTTTTGTATTTTGATTTATGGAGGTAGGCCAAGAAAGAATATTATTGCTAGTATGAACATGGCACAATCTGTGTACTGTGACAAGCTTGCAAGTCTTAGATCTCGATACCTTACTATTGCATACCCAACTACGATTGAAGTGACTAATATAACTTCCGGGGATATCTTAGCATTTTTGAATGCTACAAGTCTAGAAAGTGTATCTTAGGATATTCAATGGGCTCTTCACAATAGCCCTTTTTAGGCCGCAGTGATATGGTGCTTTGTGCCCAGCCCGTGTTTCAAATTATTCTAAAACATTATTTTAAAAGTTTTTATAAGCTAAAGCCAGCGACATTTGCAAAATATGCGCTTTTATAAAAACTTTCTCCAAACAGGAGAAAATAAAAATTCGTTTTGTCGCTAATTTGGCACCACTGTCCTCCATCCTGACGTGAAGTTTGAGCGTGATTTGTCATTTATTTCCAAAGGAAATTTCGTGTGCCGAATTACTAAAAATGTTACACAAGGTTTACAGTCAATCGACTTTTTAAAAAAACACGGGCATATGAGTGGTACAGTGCATTCAAAAGCGGTCGAAGATTTACCTCGCTCTGATTGGCCATCAACGTTTTCAACTTTCTGTGTCTCACGAATCAATTCGTACCATTGTACACGATTGTTTGGGTATGATTCGCTTCGGCGATCGACTAGTTCCGAAAGAACTGAATTTTCTTCAAAATTGTGAGCTAATTTTCGGCCAAAAACTTAACAAACATCATCGAACGAAAAACGTATTCACCTGATTCACCCCTCACTTTTTCTCTTTCCAAAACTAAAATTACCACTTCGATTTACCCGTTTTCAGTCGATAGAAGACATAAAAGAGAATTCGAGTCGATTCCGCAAAATGCGTTTTGAAAATTGTTTTGACGATTAGATTATTCGTTGGCATACGTGCATTAATGGACAAAATGTCACTGTTGACAACTACACTTTTGAAGTCGTCAAGGATTTCGTTTATCTAGGATCCAGCATAAACACCAACAATAATGTCAGCCTTGAGATCAAGCGGAGACTAACTCTTGCCAACAGGTGTTACTACGGGCTCAGTAGGCAATTGAGAAGTAGAGCCCTCTCTCGACCGACGAAAATAACGCTCTATAAGTCCCTCATCCTTCCCGTCCTAATGTATGGCCCAGAGACGAGGACATTGACCATCAATGATGAGAGACTGTTAGGAGCGTTCGAGAGGAAGATACTCCGTAAGATCTACGGTCCAGTATGCGTGGACGTCGTGTATCGAATAAGATGGAACGATGAGCTGTATGAGCTGTACGCCGACACTGACATAGTAAAGCGCATAAAACTCCAGCGGCTTCGCTGGCTGGGTCATGTTGAGCGAATGGAAGAAAGCGCTCCGGCTAGAAGGGTGTTTTATTCGAACCACGGTGGAGGAACACGCAGAAGGGGACGTCCTAATCTCCGTTGGAAAGACCAGGTGCAGGGCAACCTGACTGCACTTGGCCGTATCAACTGGCGCCAGCGCGCGCATAGCAGAAGTGACTGGCGAAGCTTTGTGGAGGCGGCCAAGACCGATCATCGGTTGTAGCGCCAGCTAAGTAAGTAAGTAATACGTGTATTAATTCGGAAGGGGCCTACTCTGAAGGCGAATCAAATAAATTTTAATGAATAATAAGAATTTTGTGTGTTTATTGGGCAATTGCTGGTTTTGTGACAGATATGGTTATTTTACACAAGTTTGGTTAGCTGTATTCCCTAATATTTATATGTGGTCCTGTAAGGCTTCAACATGCCAAATAATGTTCATTTCTGTATTTTAGGGAAAAGAATATTAAAATATTTTTTACGATATTTGATACTCAAAATGGGTTAAGCGACAGATTAGTTACATATTTGAGATTCGTTTTTAATAGAATTACTTAAATACACTAAGTATCTCAAAATCTACTTTACTAAACGTGAATTGTTTATCAGTAGAAACGCCTTAACACCATCTTTCCCCGTCCCCTCTTTCACACTTAAGAAACAATTTCCGGTGTTTTAGTCATTCAAAGCTGCTTTTAATATGTGTTATATGGGACAGTTTTAAATATGCACCCTTCTAATCGTTTAGAAACATAAACATAAACAAAAATACAAAACTGATTCCTATGAAGCCGTGGCAAATCGTTATGTATTCTTGCATACGTACAACATCTCCCATTTCATGTAAGTAAAAACTTGAATTAAGTATTTCTTGTAAGAAAATACTTTCCTGGAAATCCTCGTTGAGCTGCAACCTCTTGCTCATGGAGGACTGAAGCAGAACCTTTCAATGTTATGTACCTATATATCCTTACATGTAGTGTCATGAAATCCTCAACATTATTTTGTCTGCATGTGCTTTTTTTTGCATAATTATAATTTGCCTTTTATAATTTTATACAATTATTTATATGATATAAAAAAAAAATATCACGCACACAAACAAGAAATGTACTCATAAATGTATGATGGATTTTTGCATTTCCCTTACTTATTTGCATGTATAAAATCAACCAACTACAAATAAAATTTTTTTTTTTATTATAATAAAGTAGAAGAACGAATGTGCTACTACCACCTCAACCTTTCACCATAACCACCAATACTATTACCACCATCATCAACACCACCGCCTCAACCACCACTGTCAATCAATCAACCTCTTTCTAAGCAAAACATTGTAGTCATAAAAGAAATAAGTGATTTTTTAATAATGTGATTCCATTTTTCTTGTTTCCCCGTGCGCATTATGCAACAAAAACATTCCAACTAAAGCCAAGAAACAAATACCGCCCGCATACCATACCAAAATATTACGGCAATCCTTCAACTTGCAATCAATCGCCAACATCATACAAAATTTACTCCATTACATTTTGTTAAAAATCCATGTTAAAAACAATAAGACTACATATTTGAATCTTCATCAATTTCCGGTTATTTTCATAGTCACAATGATGATGAACAACGAATGGTAGAAGGTGATACATCAAACAACAACAAGAAGCCTGGTGCCAAGTGCAAACGGAAACAATTCAAACCAATAACAACATCAAGTTGTGCGATAACATTAAAAACTCCGACTACTCGTACAATAAAAATAATACATAAAATATACGAAAATGAGTAGTAGCAACAACAAAAACTCTATTTCCACCGCCACCACAAATTCTTCCGGCGCACGCAATTATTGCTCGCTAAAAACAATACAACAGCAACACCAACAACAACAACAACAGCAGCAAACAACAAAATCATCAATGCCTTCGTCGTTCGTTTGGCAAAAGCCACGCGCCAGCTATCCGGAAATTATGCACCCGCGCTTGTCGCTGAATGGCACGCTCAGGCATTTGGTGCCATCGCCGCGTCCACTTTATCGTGATCATAGCTCACGTTCCATTCAACCCCTAACGGCTAACGAGCAACAAATGGCCGAATTGGATGGAAGTTTCTATGGCAATACGTTGGGCTGTCTGAGCACCGGCGGACGGAGCAGCACAAATTGTGGTATGGGTGGTGGTGCTGGTGGAGTTAGCGGTGGCAGCGGCTCTGGTGGTGGTTTTCATACAACTGAACTTTCAATCACACCAACTATGACTGGTGACGAGCAATATATCGATTTGGGTAGCTTGCGTCGGTTTTCAATCGATCGTCAGAGTTTTCTGGGTAAGCGGAGTAGTGAGTGCATGAACGGAATATGAAATTGCTGGCTGTTTTCTTAAATTTAACTAACTCCCCAAGCTCATCCTTCTATAGAAATCAATTTGACAGAATATTTGACGATAGGAAAGGCCTAAGAAATATCAAAAGAAATTTGTCATTTGATTAAGAGGTTGAAGTGCTGGAAGTATGAATATCCTAGCTTGAAGCTTTTTGTTTACCAAAAAAATGGTCACTCATAAGGTCTTCAAGAGCAATGATCGTTCTATTACAAAAATAATGCTCCCAATTGAAAAAATTTTGAGGTCACTAATGGACCACCCATCCAAGGTTACCTTTATACTGGAATATTCCGCTTATTCCACCCGAAATTAACATGAAACAATCTTCGAAGACAATCGACTCTTATTTTTGAAAAACCTACAAGAGAAAAAATTGCATAAGCAAAACTTCTAGACTCTCCTTCTGGATTCGGCATAGAACTTTAGGTCTCTTCCATTCTTATAGGAATGCAACTCTCTGAACGTGATTGGATGAGTAAAGAAGAAGAAAACTATCCACAAGCATAGAATTTTCATATTTTTGCAATAATAACTTGATGTCTGATGGATAAACCGTTAGAAGGTACCGAAGGTCAAAATTCCATAGTATGGTCAATTAAATTCTGGTACTTATGTATTGTAGTCACCAACCTATATAAGATTTATGTTAAGGAGTTCTAGGCGTTCTCTACTAATGTTGTCTGATACTTCCAAGTGAATACGTATCTCCGAGATTTTGAATGGTTTTGCAGTTGAAGTAGAGAGATTGGACAAGGTTCGTTTAACATTTGTTTAAAGCTCATTTCTAATAAAAGCTAAAATATTTTTGGCCCAGGGTTTTACGAAGGAGTAACGATCCCTGAATCTTGTTGTATTCTTACAATTGAGCTAACTTCTGGTTTTACTAAAACTTAAAATTATATTTCAATTATATATATGTATGTATTTCGCAAACCGAAATAATTTTCTATCTTAAAATTCTTGTAAAAACTAACTGTATACAATTTTCGATTTCAGATCTAGGATCAAAATTTAGTATGCCACAGCCGAAATTCGGTCAAAGTGTCTCACAGCAAGGTTTCTTTACATCACACGACAGCCTCGCCACACCATGCGCTTCACGTGCCTCCAATCCGCATGTGGCCACCGTAAGCACTGCCTCCGAAATGGATTTATTATACAACAAACAGCGACGCAAATCACGCGGTCGCCTGAAAACGATGAGCGGTGAACAACCGTTGCTCGACTCATGGAATAGATCGACAGCTCGCGGCTCACAGGATAATACACTGGCAGGTGGCTTCGGAGTGGGGAGCAACCAGTTTAGCACGAATTTTTGTAACGGTACAGATAGGTGAGTGATTGAGTACGAGTAAATTGGAATAATCAAAGTAACTAGGAAATATATTTTTTCGTTGTTGGTAACGAAGGGAACCGGAAGCAAAGAAATATGGCAAAATATTCATTTACACTCTGTAAAGAATCTCAGTTTTACTATAAATTTTATATTTTTTTGATAAAATTCCATCGAAGCAACTCCGTATTCCAAAGTGACACATCAACATAAACACACACACACACACAACCAACAAATCTGAGTGCATGTGTGCATGTGATATTTGCATTAACCTCTCTGAGAATTGTATTGTTGTGTTGGCGCGTCACATACAAATTTGTTTGTGGATGTGTACGTGCAACAGAAATATTCTATTTTTACTTAAATTTCTTTATATATTTCTGGTTCTAGTGTAACTAAAAGCTCTGTAGCACACATACACAAGCATATTCTCAAGTACTCGTACACATTTTATACGCTTATTTTACTTCTATTCTTTCTTCAAAAGACGATACGTACTCGTACATATCAATTTTATAAAAAGTTGTGCGAAATTTTTATTGCTCAAAGAAACACTTTACAAATAACAACTTCAAAGTAAACAAGCATCTGAAGATTCCAAAAGAAGCTTTCGGGAATTGAGAGCATGTTTCTTCAACTGCTTTCGAATTGGCTTATGTTCTATGTCTTTTGTTCATTTTATTATATTTGAATTTACTATTTTTTTTTATCTACTTCGCTTAAAGTGATATCATTCATATTGTTTTATGTAATATAAGTTGAAATACTTTAGAGCATCTTAGTAATAAATATAAGTATGTACATGATCCTAGTATTCCTATGATGGATAATATGGTTGGTGCATATTTATATTTCTGAGCAATTTAGCGCATTTCGTAGATACTTTAAAGAAGATTAAGTAATCCAATCGACAAATACTTTTTCTTTGTAATTAATTTTTTGAATTTTTCTTTGCACAGATATCCTCGCTCACGTTCGGGTACTTCAACTACGGCTGTAGCTCATCACAGCCAGCAACACTCGCATTCACAACATCAACCGCATTCACACACACAATATCAATTACAACATTCGGCATCGGTGTCGCATGCTCATCATTCGCAACAGCACGCTCGCTCATCGTCATCATCGCAACCGCATCACCAGCATCCGCATCGAACCGCCTCGCAGCGATTTCGTGCTGCCACTGCCTCGCGTAAATTCCATTTTGTGTTCGATCCGGCGGGGCGTCTGTGCTACTACTGGTCAATGGTTGTATCATTGGCGTTCCTCTACAACTTCTGGGTGATAATATATCGCTTCGCCTTTCAAGAGATCAATCGTCGGACGATCGCCATTTGGTTTTGCCTCGATTACTTCTCTGATTTCTTATATCTCATAGATATATTCTTTCACTTTCGTACTGGGTATCTGGAGGATGGTGTCTTGCAAACCGATGCCTCTAAGCTACGGCAACATTACATGAACTCAACCACATTCTATATTGACTGCCTGTGTTTGCTGCCGTTGGATTTTTTATATTTATCGATTGGTTTTAATTCAATATTACGTTCATTTCGTTTGGTGAAGATCTATCGATTTTGGGCATTCATGGATCGAACGGAACGCCACACGAACTATCCGAACTTATTTCGTTCGACTGCCCTGATACATTACCTACTTGTGATATTCCATTGGAACGGGTGTTTGTATCATATTATACATAAGAATAATGGATTCGGATCGCGCAATTGGGTCTACCATGACTCCGAGTCGGCCGATGTAGTTAAACAATATTTACAAAGTTATTATTGGTGTACATTAGCTTTAACGACGATTGGGGACTTGCCAAAGCCACGATCGAAGGGTGAATATGTGTTTGTGATATTACAATTGCTATTTGGATTGATGCTATTTGCGACAGTGCTGGGGCATGTTGCGAACATCGTGACGTCAGTGAGTGCGGCGCGAAAGGAATTTCAAGGTGAGTAACTATCTAAAGCAGTGTCGTGCATCAAAAACACTTTAGCGCTCAAATATGAGCGAGAAAAGAGAGAGAACAACCTTAAGCAGTTGCACGTTTAAAAACATACCCAGATTTTATTCAAGTATTAAATATAAATAAAAATAATACTTATACAATAGTAAATTAGTAAAATCCGTGAACCTCTCAGGGATTATCGATCAATTTATTTTCCTTTTGAATCAGCTATTTACTACTTATGTATTAGTGGCTTTCATAAACGACAAGAAAAATGGTTAGAAGCTGGAAATTATTATTTTCTATCATTGAACCAAAGCCAAACCACACAAGGAAAATCGCCACGTTTTCATTATAAATTATATTTTCACAGTCATTTTACATTTTATTACATCAGTTTGAGCGGGTGAAAAGTGCTTAAAAACTAAACGTTAACGTGATTATGATGGTTAACTGGTTTACTGCAAACAAAAGTGAAAACAAAAACAGCAAACAAAAGAACAAGAAGCTAAAAAATATAAGTAGATAAGTACAGACACAAATTAATTCAAAATCACGTTTCGGCTATTAATTTGAGTTTATGTTGCGTTACTATACCAACACTTTGACAAACACACTCACACACACACAAATATGAAAAGTTTGCTACTAGAAAAGAGAGAAAAACGCATACAGGGTGCGTCATCTTTTATGTATGTATGGAATATTGAATAACTTAAAAAAGTACCATATATCGTATGAGATATTTTTATTTAATTTGGTCCCATACAATTTAGTTGGGCTAGTTTTTGATTAGAACATTAATCAAGTGGGCGCTGTTATTGATCAAAGCCAAAAGTGCCCCTTTTGCTACGTTTTCCATTACTTTTTCAAGCATCTCGGGCTTGTTGAAAACAGTAAATACCCAGACCTTTATCACATATTTGTGCGCAGACATAATAAGCTAACATCCACCGATATCGATTCCCATCGACTGTTTCGCATTCTCTGAAGAAAAATGACCCAATGATAGTTTTGACGCAAAATGCCTGACCAAGCAGTCACTTTTTGCTCATGCAATGGTGTTTTATGGATCTCGTGTGGATTCTCCGTTCCCCATATGCGGCAAATTTGTTTGTTAACGGCGCCAGAGAGTGTGAAATGGGTCTCGTCGGTCATTAAAATGTCCTTCCAAAAATCAGGTTCACTGTCGGCAATATTCTTTGAGTCAGTTGCACTTTATATGAAAACAAATGAAAATCATCCTTAAAAATTCGCCACAAGATGGTTCCACTGACGCCAAAATGCTAAGTGAGGTGACGATAGGACACATGTGGGTTCTCGGCAATACTCTCTCTTACCGCTTCAACCAGATCATTGGAACGACTTGGGAATTGATGGACGGCTTGTTGACGATCTCTAACTATTCCATGCTCAAGAAAATTCGACATCAAACGACGAATAGTATTGTCAGGCGGAGCTTGTTGGCTACGATATTTTCGACGATATGCACGTCGACAGAGAAATATGGGGTACGACTAAGAATGTCGCGATGCTACTGAACAAAACTGTTTATGCACACAACTGAACGACTTTTTGGAATGTACAGCGTCACTATTTCGCCGCATTGTTTCGGTGTGAAGCAATTCATGGTTAAAATTGTACTGAATTGAAACATGTTTACTCAAGTCAATCGGCTGAAAAATATTAAAATTATTCACTGTTTACATATTAACATAAAATATGGCGCACCCTGTACCTAGTACACACACACATACATAAAAAAGTTGCTTATAAAGCAAGGAAAACAAATGCTTCGAAACCGAAATGTAAAACCAACAATATCAACGTCAATCGCAACAACAAAAAGGGATATACAAACATACGTACATACTGCAAAATCTTGTTGTTATTACCATATATGAATCCATGCATACGTGCGTACATATTTATATGCATTTGTATGCATTTACTAGCATATATTGTACATACAAATTAGTTCATTATGGCGGCATTGGGTTTTGTGTGTGAATGAATGCATGGCAAGTAATATCCACAGTAGATGATTTACTCTGTAGAGGAACTTCTGTAAAAATCAAACAGCAAAAGTCAAAAATTTTGCGATGAGTTCTGCGAAGTGTTGCAAGGTAGCTGGTTGCTATATGAATTTAGGTTACCTCAACGTTAACCGGCCACTATCTTTAGAGAATGCCTTTTCGGTCACCAGATCTGGATAGAAAATAATAACCGTTTATGAAGTTAATTTTATAATATATCTAATAAACATGACAGTTAGTAACACGAGATTCCAACATCTCGATATCGATAAGACCACTTGGCTGTCCCTCGACCAAAACACACGAAACCTCATTGATTAGATTGTTATCGACGGTAGGCGAGCTTCCTGTGTATATACTTGACGTACGCGTTACAAATATCGACTCAGACCACTACTTGGTTGCAGTCAAGGTCTGCACACGTCTATGTGTTTCAAATCGCGTACGGATAGGTATAAAGAGAAAGCTGGATGCCAAAAAGCTGCAATCACAACAGCCGAAGTCTTCGCCAATCGACTCGCACTCCTTCTATCGCAAAACATACCTCAACTTGATGATATATGTATGTGCGCAGTGGACTCACATTTCCCGCTCTAACGTCGACAGAGAAATATGTGGTACGACTAAGAATATCGCGATGCTACTGAACGAGACAGTTTACCGAGCCATCCTGCAGTCAGTTGCAACGCGAGCTGCTCAGCAGCGATACAGAGAGTTGAGGAGGGAGGAGAAACGTCTCTTCAGGCGCAAGAAAAGTCAAAAGTTTTGCGATGAGTTGTGGTTGCTGTAGCGTAGCGGTAGTGCGTTGGACTGTTACGCAGAGTGTCAGGGGTTCAAATCTTGCCATAGGCAAAGTAGAAAAAAAATGCAACAACAACAGAATTAACGCCACCACCTCTTGGCAGGCGATGGCAAACCTACAAGTGTAAAAATTGCCTATGAAAAGCTTTTCACTTCGCCGTTCGGATTCGGCATAAAACTATAGGTCCCTTCCATCCATCTACAAATATAACACGCACAACATGAGTGGATGCGAAAAGCTCGGCCTTTGGCGCTATATGCGGTCATAGTCGACACTGATAAACTGAAGTTCATTGTGGTAAAGGCATAACACTTGCCACAATGGCTGTCTATCTCTTTATCGGTGTCCTGTGTGATCACTTTCACTCTCTCATTATCCCTCCTTCTTCCTCTCACCTATCAATCTTCCTTCCATTCAACACACTGCTCTGCATTCATAGGGGTAGACCATGTGTGAGCAGTCAGTGAAGCATTCTACAACCTGGAAAGTGAGTCTCGTCGAGTGGGTCTAATTGTGAAGGAAGACAACGAAATACCTTGTGTCAACAAACAAAGGGTCACGGCGTCTTGGAAAAATGGTACTTTTGATAATTATATCAGTTGTACAAGTATGAAACCGGTATTAACATCTCTGTGTCGCTAGGTAAAACTAGACGCTCTGTCAAACCAAATCATTGGCGTCATTTCTTCGAATTTAGTTCTGTCAACAATGTTCAGTTCATAAACAATCAAGTTTCATACAACAACATATTTTTATTCGCTCGTAAAAATTACGAATTTTGTGCCTACAAACTGCGATATGCGGACATCATTCACTTTTTGTTTCCAATTGAAGAAATCTGCTTTGGAATCTCATCAAATGCTTGTGGAAGCTTACGGCCAGCACGCTCTAGGCAAAACACAGTGCAACGAGTGGTTCAATAAGTTTAAAAGTGGCGATTTTGATGTGTGAAACGAAGAACGTGGAAGACCACCGAACAAGTTTGAAGATGTCGAATTGCAAGCTTTACTCGATGAGGATGATGGTCAAATGCAAGAGCAACTTGCAGATCAATTAAATGTGACCCAACAATGCATTTCTCTACGTTTAAGAGCCATGGTATTGATTTTGAAGGTGGGAAGATGGGTGCCGCATGAATTGACTGAAAGACAGTAAGAAAATCGAAAAACCACCTGTGAAATGTTGCTCGCCAGGTTCAACAGAAAATCATATCTTCATCTTCATTGTTACAGGCGATGAAAAATGGATCTATTCCGAGAATCCCAAACATAAACGATCATACGTTAAGCCCGGTACACCGGCCAAATCGACAGCAAAGCCAAATCGCTTCGGAAAGAAGACAATGCTCTGTGTTTTCTAGGATCATGGTTATATGGTTTGACCTTCTGAAACCAGGTGAAACAGTTACTGGTCAACGCTACCAACAACAATTGGCCGATTTGAAGCGTACTTTGCGCCAAAAACGTCTAGAATATTAAGCTAGGGAACACAAAGTGATTTTTCTTGATGACAATGCACCATCCCATCGAACCAAACAGACTCGGCAATTGGTAGATTCGTACAGCTGGGAATCCCTTCCTCATGCGGCTTATTCACCAGACTTGGCCCCATCACTTATTTTCATCAATGGGCCACGCACTTGCTGAGCAGCACTTCGATTCGTACGAAAATGTGTAAAAATGGCTCGATAAAACCAGTCATCAAAAAACGTCATCACTCAAAAAACGAACAGGGTTTTTGGCGAGGCAATTCACAAATTGCGGGAGAGATATGTAAAATGTGTAGCTAGCAATGGCCATTACTTTGAAGATGGAAAGTATAAACCTTTTTTTAAATAAACGTGTATATTCTTTAAAAAAAAATATCGGTTTCATACCTGTACACCTCGTATGTACTTTTGAAATCGCCTAGAACTTCATTAACTTATGATCGATCAATTATTAACACTAACAATAATGTCAGCCTCGAGATTCGGCTTACAGGTGTTGTACGCCGATACCGACACAGTCGAGCGCATAAAAATCAATCAGCTCGCTGGCTGGGTTATGTTGAGCGAACGGAAGAAGGTGCTCCGGCTAGAGGGGTGCTTTATTCGAGTCTAGTGGTGGAACTCGACGTCTTAATCTTCATTGGATAGACCAGGTACAAGGGAGAACCTGAATACACCAATGTTTTAAAAATTAATTAGTTAGTTATAAAACTACAAAATTTGAAATGTACCGTGATTTCTCCTTTTCACAAGAGAAAAGGACTTATTAAAGAACTAACTTTTTCGTTCTGCCTGCAGCGTCTGAAATAATTCATTTTCTTTTCTTCCTTTGTTATTTGTTTATCTGTGTATGTTTACACAGTTTGTTTTACACAGTACGTTTTTTTTTGGCATAGTATTTTGTCTATGTTAATGAGTTTCTAAATGAAAATAATGAATATATTGAGTATATTCAACGTTGTTCAACTGGAAACCTATCATTATTGTCAGCAGAATCAATTTGATGATGTTGTCAGTGTTTTGCCAACATCGTCAGCATTAACTTTTTGCGATGCTGGTGTTGCTCCTCCATTATTAAGTAGCAATGAAGTCAAGTGGAATTAAGATTTCCATACTTTTGTCTATGAAATTTTGTTCTTCCCATTGTACTTTACTATTATGGTTGCTGTTGTTTTTGCTACTGCTCTTGCTGTTGTGGTTGATTTTTCCTTGTAAATATAATGTTATGGGTACTCAATCAAAGACGTAAATGTGCCTTATAGTATACATAATACAAGATGCCTGCATTATACGCAAAAGTAAATTTACATCTTATACGGTGCATTTTCGTCTTTGATTGAATACCAATAATATATTTTGTAACTTGTGGATTTATACTTTTGTAAGTATGTGTGTATGTAGGAGACGCATGAGTTCATGTACTTCCGATTGAGTGTAGACTTCTTATATTTTAACTAAGCCATTCATTTCTATGCGTTGATATCACTTTGTTAGCATTTCCTATTCACAATCTCGTCTTTGTTACTTTATAGCTTTTTAGGTACTTATATATGTACATAGTATGTATATATGTATATACTAAATACACTGCATACCAAAAGCTATAGTCATTTAGAATAAATCAAAAATATTGATTTTGTGTGATTAATTTTGCTTTATAATTTTTGTGACTTTTCACTCCTTCCGTAATGAAATGTTAATGATTTTTATGAGTAAACACACAAAATCCTTACATCTGTTTGAAAATAGTATTAACATTAACAACTAACTTTATACATAAGTATGTATGTTTGAAGTGTTCATCTTCAGTATTTGACTGTGTGACTGTGCTTTATTTAGATATCGCATTTTGTCACAAATTTAAATTTTTCATGAAATTAAAACCACTTCCAACTTAGTTTAGGAACTTCGAAACTGTAAAATCCGCATTAATAAGAAGAAATTCATAGGTACTATAGGACAACATCTCTTCAAATTTTGGGGTTCGTGGTTCGGGATAAAAAATTCTCAAAGTTTCTGGCAGATTCCAAGCTTGTAACGAAATTGAAACGATTTTGGTTCCCAGATATATTTAAATTTAACTGAAGTCATTTAACTATTTCCGTCCCCGTGGTGACATTGGTAGTGCGCTGGCCTGGTACGTAGAGGTCCGGGGATCAAGCACAGCCAATCAGCTCTTGGCGCGGTACCACTTTTTGGCAGGTCCCTTCCAATCATGTTGTTGTTTGAGTGGTTGTTTTCATGTGAAAAACAAAATTAGTGCAAACCACTCTTTTGGTAAGTAAAAGGTGAGATCGTAATTAATCAAGTTTCCGCATCTGAAGAGTAATGTCCACTTTGTGAGGTTCAAATACAAGAGTAGGCTTTTTATTTCTATTTCTAAGATTTCATTAATATTTTGGAGGAATGGTTTGTCAAATGGCACATAAATAGTGAAAGAGACTTTCCGTTTTTATCTCTTGCTGGCATCTAAGACAGGAAGTATTGAATGGAATATTAAGTCTTGCTACCTGTTCTCCCACATTCTAGTGACCTGCGAGAACAGCGGTAAAGCGTGAGACATTAGGACGAGAGCCGTTGTTTTGTCCTGAGGTCATTATATTCTGGCTACGTTTTCCTAGACGTAGCGCAGGTAGTCAGCCTACAGTGAGGTAGTGAGAAGCAAGAGTGGTTTCAACACTGATAAACAGAATTGCGACAGATTCCGCTGTAGCGATGTCAAGGGCCGAACTAGACCTACCTAGCTTATCTGCCCTTTCATTACCTTCTATTTTACTATGGCCGGGAACCCACATTAGAGTAATTTCTATCCCTTGACCAAGTAGAGCAAGTTCCTCCCTGCATTTCAGAATAGCAGCTTGACTGTCTGTAAAGATAGCTATCTTGGCCCCATTATTCCAGATGTCGTAAAGTGATCTGCACGCCTGCCCATTAATTCAGCCTGGAATACAATTTCTTCCTTGGAGAGGCATATGGATGAGGTTAGCTGGAGGGACTCTGAGTCGCCTGCCCCTATGTGTAAGTCTATTGGTACTAAGTGAGTGAGTAAGCTAAGAGCCTCTCTCTGGACTAGTGCTAAGTTCTCCTGGTACGAGAATACAAGCTGATCTTTTTATTCTACTTAGTTTAGTTTGATTGTACTTCTCAGTTACAGCCGGCCACCAGACCAGGGTTGCGTATGTCAAAATTGCATTAGTAGCATTAGTAGAACACAGCTAGTAGCCCATTTACTGAGTGACACCAAAGTTCTCTACATAATTTGACTAATTGCTGTTGGACACATGCCTGATACTAGTATTATAATGTTGTCCGTGTAAGCAACCACTTTTATGCCTTGGCAATTGAAAGTAGTAAAAATATCATGATTACCCAACTCAGGTATAAACAACCTTTTAAGCGGAGTTTCTAGCACTTAAGAAACAGTAAAGTACCATAAAAAATGTGCCTTAGAAATGCTCAAGAGCACTTTACTTGAGAAATCTCTGAATCAGTTTCAGTTTTACTTAATATCATTGTATTTGAAATTTGTACTTTTTTTATCTGTGAAAATGCAAACTAGTATCACTATTTTCAAATAACAAAGGGAATGTAGATTTTGCCTTTGACCTTTCGTTTATGTATCATGTAATCATTCACTGGGATGAATTAGTATCGTTGCTCACAGAGAATGATAAAGAAAATATTCCGCTGTTTGTTCCCCTCGTAACCTAAGTTTGTAATATAAGTTCGCTCAGACATCCTATTTCTCTGGTTTCACATTAAAAAAGTCAATCTAAGTGTGCGATTTGTATGCGTACCTACTCCCAAATCTATACACGCATCCGTTCTTTCCTTTTTCCTGTTTTTCAACTATTTTTTTGGTTTTGTAATATTTGTTTGCTATATTTTTCCAAATCAATCAATCACTCAATCGATAAATCTAACAGTTCCACCATAATCGTAAACAAACTATTCCAGCCACATGTTAGAGGACCAAAGCAAAGAAATGGAAAAAATAATATTAAAATAAAATCGCAATGTACAGACAGTGTTTGTATAAGTGCGAAAACGAGAAGCATTGATGCAATTGAATAAATGCCTTCTCTATTTCTTGGAATACGTTCCTACATACCCTTCAAATACACAAGTAGATCTGTTTCTAGCTCCTTGCTGCATCTGTTCTGCATAACATTTTCAATTTCATTTGATGTACATGATTTCCTTTACCTCAGGTTACTCGCTCTTCGTTTCTCTATTGCTGCTACCTTACCATGATGCTTTTGCAGTAGCGGCAGCATTTCACATATGCTCCAACTAAACCAATTTGCTTTCCTCTTTCTTTCTTATGCCTCCAACATGTTATGCGTTGTTTTTTCATTCTTCTTTTCTGTTTTTTTCTTCTTGATGGATTTTATGGCATGTTATGCTTACATTACGCTAATAAAAATTCGTTTTAAAATGTCTGCTGTGAAATTTGATTGACAACATGACATATTTAAACGTTGTTGTTTGTTTCATTTTGTATATGCTACTCCTTTTTTACCCATCATCGTCATCATCGTTCTCATGAGTCTCATTGACAGCCGTCAGCCATCGGCCATGCCTTCAAAGTTATTACTATAAGTTTATGTCATTTACATATACAAACATATATTTCTACTACAAGTGAGACTAGCTGCTGTTATTAAATTTGAGTTATTGATGATAGCTTTTGTGCATTATTTTCTTTGCTTGTGGCTTGTTTGTGCCACAAAGCAACATCAGTCGGAAAACTTACGGATAAGCAGATATCCTCAGATATATGTGTACATGTGATGGCACATACACGTACACAGAAATAAGCATACAAGCAAGTGTATCCATATAAATAAATAAAAAATGTTCTGGAAATTATATTAAATATACATTTATTTAGAAAAGTTTGCTTTTGTTTGTTGTTGCTGCTTCAACAAATAGTTGGCAGATGAAAATTGAGCTACTTACAAGTATTGTAATTCGTTTGTTGAATCGTTGAACTGTTGGAAGAGAAGCTGTTGAACATTCAGGAATACGCTTCTGAGTCAGACTTAAAGACCAGAAAAACCTTTATTTTCAATTGATAAATTGTTGTCGCTGTGGCGTAGTGGGTAGTGCGTTGGTCTGCTACGCAGAGTGTCCGAGATTCAAATCTCGTCACAGGCAAAATCGAAACAGGCAATGACACACCTAGAAGAGTAAAAATTGTCTATGAAAATCTTTGTACTTCGCCGTTCAGATTTGGCATAAAACTGTAGATCACTTCCATTCATATACAAAATATAACACGCACAACATGAGTGGATGCGGAAAGCTCGGCCTAGGACCTTCATGGGCTTGCCATTAAGTTATCGGTCCCAGATGTAAATGACAGCTCAAGGGCCTTAAGGTGGTGAAGAACATCTAGAGGATCTATGGTTGGAAAATAAATAGCATTAGTGACTGGAAAAGTTGAGTTAAGAAGATATAATACAGGGTTAGGCAATTGAACTGTTACCTATTCAAACGACCATATTTTTTTTGTGTAAAAATATTTTTTAAGGATCAAAGAATCCATTCACTTTAGCTCGATGTGGCCACCTTTTGCCTTGACTATGGCCTTCAAACGGTTAAAAAATTAGTTGCATGCTGTACGAATATGAACTTGCGGTATTTTGGCCCATTCCCGTACAATAGCTTTCCATACTGGCATATTTTTTAGTCCTCACCTTGTTCTCCAAAATGGCCCAAATGGAATAGTCGGATTTGCAATCGGCAAATTCGAAAGACATTGTGTGGATGAAATGAAGTGTGGAACATGGCTTTTTAACCATTCTTTGTTCACACGAGCTTTATGAGACGGTGCCGAGTCTTGTTAAAACGTCCATGGTGTACGACCGAAATGTTTGCGTGTCCACGGCTTTAAAGCAGCTTCCAAAACATTTTCCCGATAACAAGTCGCATTGACTTTGACACCAGGCTCGATGAAATCGATTGGACAGCGTCCATTACTTCGGGTGGCCGTTCGTAGGCTCAAATTTTCGTAAGTGCGTTCAACTAAGTAAGCACTATCATTTTGAAAGTTTATAAATTGCTCAATAGTGAAATCTTTCTCATCAGAGAATAATATGTTTGGAAATTCGCCTCGTTCGTGCAAGCGTAAGAAATCCTTTGCTCTTTCGCTTTTTTGCTTTGGTGTAAGATCATGTGCATTTTAGAACTTGTAAGGTTTTACCTTGAGCTTATTTTGGAATATGCGTTGAATGCTTCGCCGGGATATTTTCAGTTCTTTGGCCATTTGATTACCACTACGACGTGGATTTCGTTCAAGTCACGTCTTCACCATTTCAGGTGATGATGCTGTTTTTTAGCGTCCACCACCATAACGTTTCGAAATGCTGCCTGTATCTTACTTTTAATGGCACAACAGCCCATGGAGGGCCTAGGTCGAGCTTTTCACATCCACTCATGTTGTGCGTGTTATATTTGTACATGAATGGAAGGGACCTACAGTTTCATGCCGAATCCGAACGGCGAATTGAAAAGCTTTTCATAGCTATTTTTACTCTTGTAGGTTTGCCATTACCTGCCAAGAGGTGGTGCCGTGTAGAAAAATTATTTTTTCTACTTTTTGATTTTGCCTGTGCCGAGATTCGAACCCCGGACACTCTGTCCAACAACAGTCCAACGCATTACTACCACACCACAGCGACCACTGATGCCTGTATCATTATGACGATTTATGGGCTGATACACAAACATTTTATTCACTTTGAGATGCCTAAACTCACGAACAAAAGCGTTTCCAGATATACCGGTTTGAAGTTGGTAACACTTCAATCTCTTAACCCGTATATGAAATATGAAAATAAATAATGCTATTAAATAAGTTATTTTAATAAAATTAAATAATATCACATGTCTCGTTTCTTTATGAATTAGGAAAAATCTCCTATAAAATTGTTAAGTTCACAAAGCAAACGTGAAAAGTAAAATAATCACGTATTAAACTACAGAGCACAAGTTCTGATGATTATGTATACATAATACATGATTGCATATACAATAGTAATAGTTTAAGATTAAGGGGGAAGAATGAAGATGTTAATCCTTCATCTGTGAAGCATTTATAAAATCATGTCAAGAATACAAAATTTAGAAAATGCTCCCAATATACTTTTTATCTGTTTATTAAGGCGTGCCTAAGCTATCAAAATTTCTTCGCAAAACATGACGAAGACGTCAGCGACCTTTACAATATTCAAGCGGGTGTACCACAAGGAAGTGGATTTACATCAGACCTTCCTTTAACTGAAAGAGTCCTGATTTGATGACAATGACACTGCTACTTTGGCAGTTAGTAAAAGCCCCGTAGCAGCTTCCAATCCACTTAAGAGAAGTTTTAATAATATTTCAGAATGGCTGAAATGTTGGCGATTACTGCCAATGAAGCGAAGTCTACTCAAGTTACTTTCACAACAAGAAGAGATACATGCCCTCCAATTACAATGAATGGGAAACAAATTCCACAAGCAGATGATGCCAAGTACTTAGGTATTATTTTCGTTCGACGCCTCACTTTCAGAAAACATATATTCACAAAACGCAAAGCGCAAGGTCTCGAGATGCAAAAAACTTTACTGACTAATATCCCAAAACTCGCAACTTACACTGCACAACAAGCTCATAATTAATAAATCCAGTTTAAAACCTGTGTGGGATTACGGTATTCAACAGTGGGGCACAGCAGTAACCAGGAATATTGAAATCTTGCAAAGATTCCAGAAGAAAGTCTTACGAATGGTCTTAAAAATTCGAACAATTAAAGAAGATATCAAATTTCAAGTCATCTCCTACAGAAGCCGAATACACAACCATCCCAACAAATTGTGTAAGATTCTGATGACCTCATAAACAACATTTAAATGTCTTAAACGTAAAGCCACGCAAAATCTCCTCAATCAATTTTGTATTTTAGTGTTACTAAAAATTTAAGAAATAGTACCCTAAATGTAAATTTGCTTATTATTTATTTGGTTGCATCACTGGATGTATTCCATTCAAGTTATTAAATTTATAACATCAAATATTATACAGGTTGCATAAAAAAATAAATAATAAATAAATAAATATTTTTTAAATAAATAAATAAATTTAAAAAATATTTAATTTTTTACAGCTCTTTTACATACAAATCCAATATACTTGTATTGCTCAAAATTTAATGTTATATCTTACACAACGTTTGCTAATTGCAACTAACTAAATAAATATAATATCAAAATGAGGAAATGATTAAAAAATTAATTCTTTTTAGGGTAAGCTAAAGTTTCCTTTGCCTAGTTCCGTTTTTTTTTTTTTTTTTTTTGTTGGAGGAGAGCATTGAAAGCCTCAGTTAGTGTGAGACTCCAACTCGCTAAAACTACTCCATATGTCCGGACGGTGGGTCCTCCCGGAACCAACGTCAAGTATTTTATCGGGACGCCGTCAGAGCGAGAGTAGACGTTATTTTTGCTGCCGTTGTTTGGACTGCTTGCCACTTATGTAGTGTGTGGCACATGTGTTGAATAGTATTAGCCAATGTGGGGGCCCACCCAAAGGGTTCCATGAGATCGGCTCGTTCGGCGTCGAAACGTGACCAATAAAAGAGAATATGCGTGCGTTCGAGCGAACGGCTCTTTCTCATATTTGAAGCGGAGCAGATGATGTTTGAAGCAGCCATGTCAGCTAAGTCATGTGAAAATCTATTCCACCATGTTGGCGGGTTATTCAGCTCTCAATATCTGGGATGAGCGCCCTTGTCCATCTCCCTTTGTTCGCCCTTTCCCACTCTTTTAAGCTGCGTTGTCGTTCATCTGCCTTTGATGCATTTGGACCTGCTGCTAAAATGTTCTGCCATTCAGATGCCAGTATGTCTATCGGTATCATACCTGAGATCACACCGATTGCTTCATCAAACATTGAGTGAAATGCACTTGCAACTCTTAGTACGCTGCAACAATAAGTCGCCCGGATCCCGGCAATGTATGACGCAGTTTTCGTTGAAATAAATGCTCCTTCTATATCCTTCTGGCGTCGATCATCACACTAAGATACTGCAGGTATTGTTGAGAGATAATTTCGTGCTCCCCACTCTAAATTTGATGACCTCGCGTACTTTCCTCGAACTCAAGAGAACAGGTTCGGTTTTCTGGCCTTTGCACAGTTATGCGTTTGTGTGTATGTGTGAGGGTTTATGTGAATAATGTGAAAGCAAAAACTTTCAAGGTAACCGCAAGCCAAAGTAATTTGAATTAAAATAAAATCTTTACAACTTAAATTAATAAGCAGAGTTTGGATATTATGAAAAACCTTTCGAAAGATATTCGACAATAACACTGGTCTACAAAATTAAGTACTGCTTTTCGAGATATTCTATTTTGAAAATGAAATGAGGAAAATAAATCAGCAATCTTAAAGGAAAAGTAATTAGTTTTTAGCTTTCACCTAAGCAAGAGCTCTTGAAATACTGAGAACTTAAATACCTATACAAATCTATTCGTGCCAAATTCTTATAACAACGTATTATGTGGAAAATTTCCCGCAGCTCATTCAATACTTACTGCTTTGTACTACAACTTAATATATTTACTTCATAATTTACAATAATTTACTTCGAAATCCGACAAAGAGTCAGATGCGCATGAAATTAAACGTTTTGAAGAGCATTGAGAACGAAGATTTTTCCCATTATATAACAGAATTTTTCAACATAATTCTAACTAAATAATACGTCAGGAGAACGTATAATAAATCTTAAACTAAAAGTTTTAAAACGCCAAATCTTAGCCATATTTGAATTTAGCACACAGAAAGTGCATAGGAAACCACTCCATGTAAATATTCTTCTGTATTGAACCGATACATACTTAAACTTTTTTAAATATCTCGATTTTCTTCTCAAAAAACCAGTGTAATCACTTGAAATTTTTTACATTTCAGCAAAATACAAGTGTAAAGCTTTTCAGTATGAAATTCATTTTGTAAATTCGTTATAAATCATTTAGTTTTCACATGAGTTGTGCGGTATTTCGTTTTTGTTATTGTCTTGACATTATTGTAGTTAGCAACATTATCAAGAATGTATCCTTTTTTTGTAGATGTAGGTCTTTTTCGACATATGAAACAGCAAGCATAGCATAAAGCAACAAACAACGTCAGTGAAATGAGAAATTTAAACAAGTAGGTAGTAGATAAATATAAATTTGGTTTTTTTAGTATTTGCAAAACATTTTCAAATAGAGTAGAAGGGAAGAACGCATTATCTGTCATTCCACTTAGATCTCCCAAAATGATTTTACAATCCTCTTCTCCATATGCAACGAGTAAAAGGCGAAGAACTTAACCGGAAACGAAAGCATAGTGAACAACACAATAACTCTTGAGAGTTTCACTTCCATAAGAAACCGAGAGCCCCAAATTTAAAAATTGTTCAACCTATGCAAACTATACATATTCGATTATTTTATCTTTTAAATTTTGTTTCTTTGCGCAACTAAAATAACTTTTACCCCATTCAGACACAAACATACTCGTACGTTCTTGTGCACTTGTATGAAGTAAGTATTTACGTAAAGTGGCATGCCCGTCAGTCAGATTCTCTTGTTGACGTTTATCACTGCGGTTAGATATTATTATTATCGTTGGTTGGGAATTCTTCAAATGATTTCACTGATTTCTTGTCCGACAATTTTGCAATTCTCTCCAGGCAAGCACATTCAAATTTGGCATCAAATATTTATATTTTGATGAGAGTAGAAAAGTTTACCATTGTTATTTCAATGAAAATTTCACATTGTACAATAAGTTCGTGTGTTTCGTATGTAATGGCTTCAGTATTTATTTAAATGAAAGTTTTATAGTGTAAATATGTAAAAAATTGATCCCCCACAAAAGGAACGTTTTCCTTTCAAAACAGCAATATTTTTTCCACAATAAATTTGTGTTGTTTTCTTTAAACATCGTGTTTATAACTTCTAAAACCAATAACTTGATTTTCTGAATTTCTGTAACATTTTTGAACTTTGAAGCACTGACTTTCATGGCTGATTCGTTCTATTTTTTTGAAACATCTGTTAATTTTTAGCCTTGCCCATTTTTGTTTGTTTGTTTATATTTTATTATAGCCCAATAAAGCTCTAGTACGTAACTCGGAGCAATTTAGTGGGTTGCATTCCTTTGAGGCAGCAGTTATTTACTCTATTATCATTGTCCTATTTTAAAATTTTCTTGGCATAATGTGACGTCGCCAAAAGAATACTGGGACATTATGGCTTCTTCAAAATGGCAAAAGACACTTTTTTGAGTACCCGCGTACGTATACTTCTTGATTTGTGGACCCAGTGGTAGCAAAAGTTTCCTTTCTTTTTCCACAAGTGCATATTGCCTGCCAATCAAAAATTGTTGGACTAACTTGCACTGTTTTTGGATTTTGAGCATTTTACGGACCTGGCCCTCTAGCTGTGTAAAATGCACTTGTGTGTTGGCTGTGTAATAATTGCTGTCCAGGCAATTGCTGAAAGTCACCTTTCACGTAGGTTTCATCATCCATGACGCAGCATTTAAATTTTATAAGGAAATTTTCGTGTAGCTTTCTGACTTGAGTTCTGGCTTCAATTTCCTATTCTTCGTTCGATCTGATACCTGTTGCACCTTATATGATTTAAAATGAGGGCTTTAACTAGCTCACCAAGTTTTTTGACAAATGGACCACATTTTCTGCCCGAACTTGTAACTCTCTCAACAGAAAGATTCTCTTTATACTTTTTACTGGTTCCTGTAACCTTAGCAATGCTGAGACCCACCAGCTTTGCAATCTTTTTTTTTGGGTCCATGAATGATTTTCATGTAAAATGTGTAATACATTTTTTTGTGTAATATATTGTTTATTTAATGTTTAATATATTTTTTTTTTTGCCAAGTTCATCTGTTGAAGTTCTATACAGGCTTCCATGAATTTGATATAATTATAATGACTTCTGTATATTGTGGAAATTACTTACGATCAATTTACCAGATTTTACATACCACTATAGAAACCACTGCCATTGTCGGTCGATCAAATTAAAACTCTCACGAAAGTACGCTACGAAATTATGACGCGCGTGCAAACACACATACTTAAAACACAGCCCCTGGAAGTATGCAGCTTTATAATATCCAATTAAACATACCATAACTTGAATTAAATTAAAGTAAAGCAGTAGAATCACGTTTCCAAAGTTTGCAAATAGGATTTCAAGAAGGACTTCAGCTCCCGCTGAAGGACGATTAATTTTTTACCAGTAACACTAATACTATATCAATTATGAACTACTGCAAGAAGTAACATATTGATGAGAGCTGGAAACAGCTTTTCGTAGTTTTAGTAGTGATGTGTGTGTAGCTTCTATTTCTCATTGATTTTAGAGAGCTGTGCAAACACTATGGACCTTAAAGGTTTGTGTAAGGAATTCGCCACCATTTCTAACCATTAAAACATTGATAAAAACTGAATCGAAAGTGATGAGCAGTTGTGTTAACACAATTCAAAATTAACACTGAATCCATATATTTTGGAAAAGAAAATTCCATTATTGAGAAAAGGACTGCGAACATACTTCATGAAAAATATAAATAGAATTGTGTTTTTTATTCCGTTTAATTTAAATTTTAAAATGCCAAACAAGAAAATAAATTAATAAAAACACAAATCGAATTGCAGAAAAACACACACAGAAAAAACGTATGCTACAACATACTCGCAATCACTTCAACCAGCAGCACATTATAACCAACACCATTGCGCGAACGCATTTGGTTTGCTGCTTCTGGGGCTGTTGGCATTGATGTTTCAATGTCCTGCTGCAATTTAAATTTAGTATCCATCTCTGTATGCACGGATACACAAGGGCAAAGTGATAGGATCTCTTCCAACTTTCCACAGTAGCCGTTTGATTTCGTTAACAGTTAATTCAACAACAACAAAATTGGAAAAAACGTCTGACCTTGTTCTCTGTTGTCGCTTATGAAGTTGATTTGTTTGCCGCATTGTTTTTAACCCTCCCCGATCCAAGCGTAAACATGTGAGCTTCAATACTTACATACATACTATATTAACGCTACATTTAAATTGTTCTGCCGTTGCTGGTGTTGTTGAATATAAATGTATTAATATCGTAGCTACGACAATGTTGACGTTAGCGGTCGTTACGATACGATGGTCACGATGCTGGCGATGGTGGTTTTCATTATGATGTTGAGCTCGTTGGTTCCACGCAAACTCGCGCTTGTACATATTTTCATTTACATTACTCATGTATGCTGTTGTTACAACCATACTGGCCCTGGTTGTTGCGGTTGTTGTTGTTTTCCAGCCACCTTAGCTTATCTCTCATTTATTAATGCATACGGGGTTATTTTGCATACAAACTTCTTGGTTGTATTAAACATAAATAGCTTTTTCATACAAAAAAGCAGGGGTACAATTGAAAATGATCCAGAGCCATTTATGATATACGAGTAGACTTTCCAACAAAAATGAAAAAATATATATGTGGGCATTAGGACGTACCAATATACAAAATTTTTGAAGTTTACTTCTTTAGAATCATTTTTATATTTACGAGGGGTAAAAGATGATCGTGGCAAAGCGGAAATTGTCACGGAAATGAATACCAGCGCCCTTTATCATCAAGTATGAGAATGCAAATGTATTATATTACATATAAATGATGGCCGCACATATGCATCCATTATGCACGCTCTATAAAAGAATAAAGGACTCCTCTATCGATTGGTAATCTATTGATTGATTCTAGTAAAATCTCGCATTTTAAATTCAAACAAACATTTCAAACAAAAATCGTTAGAAATTTCTAGAGCTGAAAGAATGAGCGAGTATAAACTGAAATAAAAAAAAACAAACGCGAGGCACAAATAAATGGCGAATCTGTTACGCTCAAATCTCCAGCAAAAACTGCACCTGAGAGAGAGCGTTACAGCGAGGCCTATCAAAACTCAGATTTTGCTATTTTGAATTCGAATTCCATTGTAAACTTGCAAAGACTAATGCGGAGAGACAGCATGAATGGCAAATGAGTTTATTAGAGGCAATAATTGTATCAACAGTCGTGTCATTGAGTCCCAACGAAGGTCCTCAGATTATACAGCTCCAGGCAATCATTGAGGTGACCGGATTCATAGCTTCTCAACGAAAGAGAAGGGAAGAAGATTTAATTGAAAATTTGATTGAAAATCTTTCCTCCGTTTAAAGAAAACAACTCCCATCAGAACAACAAAACATAGACGAGATTTGCCAAGTTTCTAGTCAGACCAGCAAGTGGCAAATTTTCCATTTGTTGGGATCATATAACCTGAATATTTTAATGATGATTATGATTATTATAATGATGATGATGGTAAGATTATAATTATAATGATGTAGCAAATAAATTCGCATGCTTTGAATATGAATATTTTGATGGAGATCTTGATTTTGCAGAGGGCGTTGCATACATTGGAAATGCAAACCATCAAATTGAATTTAATCCAGATGTATCACACCTGGGATCAGAGAATCATTATCGATTGCATAAATCAGAACATAAATATTTCAAACATGTTCGTTAAAAACTCCTTCGGCTACGCCCTTAATATCTGCTATAGACTCTGGTTTTTACTAAACATAACCTGAAAACCCAAAACGCAAACATTACGAAGAAGTAAACTTCTGTAAGGCATCCCACTGACGCACACAATTTTGTTTGCCATACTTTATTGAACAAAGTTGGTTAAAATCCGATTTGCAAACCAGTTTGGTTAAAAAAAAAAAAATGTTTTTGGTTCAAACCAAAGAAATATTCTCATTATTACCTTCTCGTTGAAACACTAATTGTTTATTTTATCCATGCAACCCTGAAAGCTATGTGCATTTTACAAAAGTGGGGTTAACGATGAAGGGCTCTGAAAACAAATTTAAAGAAATGGGTCATTTCGAACCACAAGTCATGCGGTAGAATAAGGCGATTGTCATAAGATAAATATTCTTCACATAAATTTTTATTAGCTAATATAGTAAAACAGAAAAAAGTACTTACATAAATGTAGATTTATTTCATTGACTCATCAAATTGTATCGTCTTAGTCTTTCGTCGCAAAGATCCTGTTTCAGTTAGTAGCTATGGCATGATCTTGTTTTTATGCACAAGTGTCATCGTCAGAAAGTGTGAGGAGTATGAGTGCTTATGCTTATGCTCTACTCAAAAACCATGTATAAAATAATTATTTTACGGGTTTTTGAACAAAACCATTTTTAATCGAACCAGCGATCTGAAGGTGCGGAAGAACCGGTTTTTGAATTAAACCAATGGTTCAAAGAGACCGTGAAACACTGAAACGAACAACACTGAAAAATTTAGTTAGTTCACATAACTGGTTAGAATTCGAAAATGAAGTTTCAGCTTGCCAACAAAAAAAGTCGGTACGGCCTAATGTACATACATACTACGTAAATTCAGATTTTACATAATTTACCATGTGAAATTAACTTTGATTTTGTATGTATTCTCTCATTTAGTATATACAACAATATGAAATATGGTGACCCCTACTAATGCCCTTGGATACTTACTTACTTAATATTTATGTGTGTATGTTTGAAACTATATTAATTTATTGTTTATGTTTCCGCTGGTCACTTGTATGCTATTCATAATATTTGGGCCAACAATTAACGCACACAAACACAACAAAAATCGATGAACAAAATTCATAATATCCGTTTCCGGTGTATTACAATGTAATCGAGCAAAAAATGTAGTTAATGAAATTTGCATTTACAAAGTGAATTTTTTTATCGTTTGCCGGGAGCATTCAAGTGCATCTTGTGTTACATACTGCAGTCATGATATCGAAATTGGTAGGACATAAACAGTTTCAGGTAAATTGTAATATGATGAAGTAGACTGGGAAAATAGAACTACCACTTATTATAAATTGAGTAGATTTCATCTCTGAATACTTCTGAATAGTAAACTGACTTGAAATGCACATATTAGAAAAAACGGAACCTATTTCCATTTAAAAAATGTTGCGGTCTTAAATGGGGTGTTGCGTCAAAAGAGTTACGAGTTACACAATCATGTTTACACCTCTATTGTCTTATTTTTCTGTAGTCTGTTGGGTGAAAGCAACACAAAAGTAACAGTCTAAGATTCTTGATACTTCTACACAGTGGAAATTCAATTAGCACTAGATCGCCGTTTTGTTACCACAACTTCATTGTGATAATGGATGTTGTTTGTTGTTTTGAGCTTATCCGTGAGATTGAGAAATTGGAGAAGCTTTCCGATTTCGAAGTTGGGAATCTCGGTTATGTTGTCTGATTTTAGTCTTGTGACAGTGACAGAGAACGTGAGATAGTCTGGAATCTGGGATACCGAGTCTGACCGCATGGTCACCATGTCCCAGTGTCCTATCAGTACTGGGTATGTCAGACTGGAAGTGACCAAGTAGGTATCTGGTTTTACTGCGGTCAAATTTTAGCAATGTTTTCTTGGTTATAGCGCATGTCGAAAGTCTTTTCCATTTGCCTTTTGCAAGAGTAAGGAAATGTGAGAGAGCATCTCAGCTCTAATTTGGTTCAACTGAATTGCTACTGATTACGCCTGAGCTATAACCAAAGCTGATCCTTGCCTCAATAATTCATCGGCCCTTTCATTGCATTCATTGCATTCATTGTATTCGAATAACTTGAAACTCAGATAAAGCCAATATCCAGCCTATGACTTAGAGTGGCGAGCAACTCCCTTCAATAGTTAACTAGAGCAGCCTAGAGCACTGTCGGGCAATTTTGATTTTCCTATTGACATGTGAAGAGGCACACATTCTGTGCCGACGCAATGCTGTCACACGTACACTTTAAACTTCTCCATGTAGCTTAAGAACTATTTACGAATAATGGAATTCGGGAGAAGTTTGAAAGCAATTTTGTCAACGCAAATCATATTAGTTGAGTTTCAGCATTAACACAAGCTCTAAAAAAAAATAATATATAAGCGTCAAAAAGAATACGGCTCTCACGTTGACCAGTGCTTTAAAGGCTTCTCTGGTCGCCAGAAGTTCGATCTAAGAAATATTGCAATATTGAAATGTTTCACGCAGTCCATCTTCGACTCGTCCAGCTTAGAGTTATGTCTCGAAGCCAGTTAACGGTTTCTTCTCCCATCTCCCCTTGTTGGGAAAAAATGGCGAAGTTCTTCTTGAAGTTCAGTTTTAATATTAGAGTTGAATTGGTTTGAAATATTCGGTACCTGTGATGAAGCATGCATCATTATTCGATGGCTTCATGCTTTTATTGATATACATATTTCCATAGAGTGAAATCACTGCACTGGAATTTTCAAATAATCGGTCAAGTATTATAATATTGCACCAGCTAGGCAAACGCAATTGTGCAGTTAAACGGTTTAAGAAGCTGAAGGTAATCCAGGAAGAAGCAAAAAAAAAAACAACCGATCGCAAAATCATTCCACAACGGATGCAGCCTAATTCAACGTTTTGCATGAGAAAATGAAACTGGCATCAATCGTTAATCAGTGAATCAAACTCCAAAAAGGCCTGTTACTTACGGATGAAAACAATCGCATACGACTCCAGAAATGTCGCCTACTTCAACGTCGGGCGCAGCAATTGGATGGGTAAGAATCGTTTTCATAGATGAAAATCTGTTTACTGTTGAACAAGCACATAACCAAAATGACAGAAATATTTATAGTCCCTGAAACAGTCATTGCGTTGTAAATGGAACCGAATAACGGTGGAGGAGCTGCAGCCCATAGCCAAACATTTTTCCAAGCGTTTAAAGCTTTGTATTCTTGCCAACGGTGGCCACTTCGAAACCGGCTTAATATATTTTTACTCATGCATTATGTTATCTTTTTCTTCGGTCTGTTTTTCGTTTTAAATTACAAAAATTTTTGTATGTCCAAAACTGTTGTATACACTTATCAATTGTCACCCTATATGTATATAATAGAATATATTTAGAACTGAACGACAATTTTGTTTGTTACTTTTGGTAATTTTTAACCACATTTTTAACCCTTAACATTGCCTGACCATCACCAACAACCTATAAAAATTTTTTTTTCAAATTTGAATTGACTTTCCAATTTCATTTCTGTTTTATTTCAATTAACTAACTAGTTGGAACTTAAGTTTTTTTAAAAAGTTATTGCCCATTAAATACTTATAAGGAGAAACTAAAATTGTTTGTCTTTAAGTTAAGAGTAGTTACATTTAAAATAACTGAATCTGAACAATTTTTCTTTTTGGGGCTTTATAAAACGTTTTAACGGAAGAAATCAGTCAATACGTAACCTGAACACTATACTCGTTTGAGATATCCTCAAAGTTAGTCTGGGAACACCTAAAACTTTTTAATGAATTGGGCGAGACAAACAAGGTAATCCTATTCTGGGTAACTGAACATACAGAAATACTGGGAAATGAGACGGTTTACTTTTTGACATGGAATGCAGCGTCCAATAACAACTTTAGGCCCCAGTCTTTTCTACATTTAGAAGCATTCAGAACACTTAAAGGTGAACTAAGACGGAAGAAAAAATTGGTACTGGACTGCGGTCTCTAGGCTTAGATATTCAAAGCTACCAATTGGGGGTTATAACTCAAAGAGTGCTTTGTTGATCTCAAATTACGCAAAAAGATACTCAGAATCATCTTAGGTATCTTTTCAATACACTTCAAACAGGGGAAACACATTGTAAAATCTTGGCATGGAGCAAGGCAGCACCTATTGCTCTTATCAGAAAGCGAATCAAACCAAGGAGTGCATCCTACCGCACTGCGAAACACTTTTTGTCAAGAGTAAAATAATGCTTGGGCACTACTGTACTGATACTTTGCACATCATAAACTTAAAGCCATATCGCTTACTTAGAATGCTCAGTGAGATCAACCTTTCTGATTGTCATAAATTCATCTTTTTGTGGGTACAATAGATTTAACTGGTACCAGTACTTAAACAATAACTTGTTGGTAAATTTGTTACATAGTTTAATGAACATAGATCCGTGTCCATTTGTGACGATTTTATATAAATGAACTGCGACAATTGGACACTTAGTAGAAATACAGGGTGGGCCATTTATAATTTGGAATTTGATTATGGTGTAAATAAGAAACGAATAACTATTGTCAATGTGGGTTTTATTATTCGAAAGTACAATCCTTCCGGTTAAATGTGAAACACTATTTCATTAAAATTACTTCATTGATCGATTGTTGTAGGGCTTGTGTGACACGGCGCGCCATCCTGTTGGTTAAGTCCTTATCTTCTCAATTAGGCCACAAATAAACAATGATCATTGGCATGGATTTTCTGAGCCCCAGATGCGGTAATTTTGCTTATAAACATAACCACCGAGGTCAAAATGAGCTTCGTCAGAAAATATGATTTTTCGGTAAAAGTGCTCATCTTCCAAGCGTTCCGAAGCCCAATTAGTGAATTTAAAATATTGCGGATGGTCATGTGGCTTCATTCAGCATGTGTACCATTTGAACTTTGAACGCTTTATACCGAGGTCTTTATGCAAAGTTCGCAACAAAGAAGCGCGTGAAATGTTCAATTCCTGAGAACGATGCCAAATGGATTTGGTTGGTTCTTCTTGCTCATTCTGAGCAACAGCAACAAATTTTTCGGTTATGAGCACAGTAAGAGTAGGAGAATGTGTTGATTTCTTCAATAAATATCCAGTTTCACATTCACGTTTCACAAAATGATCCACAAATTGCGACAAAGGTGCTTCTGCCTAAATTTCAACGTAATTTTCGTACACTTTCTATAGAAGATTCACCATTTTGCAAGAAAATTTTTAAAATCCCAAAGTTATACAAGCCTTCATCGACCTATTTCGTTAACCGCAAATATAAAATTAATTTTCCGTCATTATAAGAATGACATTAGAGTTGCAACACTCAAAACAACCAGTGATCAAATTTCAAATCTCACATCCAACTTTCCACAAATCACTTTAATTTTTTTCTCTCTTCTTTCTTTAATTGAAATATATCTTTGCAAGACACAAAAGATTGTGATTGCGGATTTCTTTTGCAAAAACATTTGCCACGTTAAAACTTTAAATGATTTCCGAAATTTGCTGCAATCACTTCACACACATACAAGTTCCTCCTAAATGCAAATAAATCATTAAGCAAATTTTGTAATACTACACTCGAGTAGATAAGCTACGAGTGTCTATCTGAGTGCACAAGGCTTCTATATTTTTTTTTCTATATATTATGTTCTCAACGTTTTTTCTTTGTATTGCTGGCTGACTCAAGGATGCCGCAGAAAAAGAAACAGCAATTCGACTATAAAAAACGCCCAAATTGAATCAACTCTGTTTGGGTTGTTAAAATGTTGCAATTGCACAAGAAAAATCTACGTCTATGAAATTGTTGTACCTACAACAAACAACCTCGTATGCTACAAATTCAATTTAGCAACCTCGGTATGGCATTTTTCTACTGCTGCTTTTTCTACTTTCTGCTGCTGTTGCTATTACTGCTGCTACTGCAACGCACTCCACTAAACAGCAACAGCGTGAAAAAACAAATGCTGATGTTGTGCTGTTGTGTTGCATTGAACTGCAAGGAGCAAACACAAAAACAAATAAAAAAGTAAACACAAATACAAATGCACACACATACAGAGAGAGAGAGGAGGGGATAGAGGAGGAGAGAGGGCAAGAGAGAGAGGGAAAGGGTTAAAAACTGTTACGATTCGATGCCGACAATGATATCCTTGGAATTTGCACTTTTCAAGGATATTAGCGTCATGAACAACAACAACAACAAAACAAAACAAAAATAAATAAGAGTAGGAAAACACAGTAATGGTATTAAAAATAAAAATATATACAAGCCATATTCTAAAAATAGAAAAATTGCGGCAACTGAGGCGGCGACGCAGCGACCGAAATATCGATTGCAATATACTTGGCATACAGACACAAACACACAGCTATATATACATACATACATACATACATACATATGTATATATATACACATATATACATACCCTACCAACATAAACATAGCAACAAATTCAAATACTCATTCTCCCAAGTCAAGTTAAGCCAAGAATTGTATGTATGTATGTATGCATTATGTGTATGTATATAGTATTCATATTGTACCACCAACAAGGACGAGCAAGATGGGTAGTGAAATATGAATGAATATGTATTTGTGTGTGTTTGTATGTTTGTAAGTTTTCATGAAAATGAAGGCGACACTAGAAATAGCACATAAAATTTCTGTTGATACTATTTTTAGAAAGAACACTGAACAGGATAATCTTATACATCGATGGGTGGATCGAGGATGAGAAGCAAAGTGTATATGTACAGTAATTACCAAAAAACAGTTGCCAAACTGATAATTATATTGAAATTGCTCCTTTTTTGGGATCATATTTGTAGCCAATTCAAAATTTTCTGTCTACAAATAAGTATAAAATACGAAATATGAGCAACTTACTTACTTACTTAACTGGCATTACAACCGATGATCGGTCTTGGCCCCCTCTACAAACCTTCGCCAGTCGCCTATGCTATGCGCGCGCTGGCGCCACTAATCTCCGTTTCCAACGGAGATTAGGACGTCCCCTTCTGCGTATTCCTCCACCGTGGTTTGAATAAAACACCCTTCTAGCCGGAGCGCTTTCTTCCATTCGCTCAACATGACCCAGTCAGCGAAGCCGCTTAAGTTTTATACGCTTGACTATGTCAGTGTCGGCGTACTGCTCATACAACTCATCGTTCCATCTTATTCGATACACGTGGTCCACGCATACTGGACCGTAGATCTTACGGAGTATCTTCCTCTCGAACGCTCCTAAAAGCCTCTCATCATTGATGGTCAATGTCCACGTCTCTGCTCCATACATTAGGACGGAAATGATGAGGAACTTATAGAGCGTTATTTTCGTCGGTCGAGAGAGGGCTCTACTTCTCAATCGCCTACTGTGCTCGTAGTAACACCTGTTGGCAAGATCTCAAGGCTGACATTATTGTTAGTGTTTATGCTGGATCCTAGATATACGAAATCCTTGATGATTTCAAAAGTATAGTTGTCAACAGTGACATTTTGTCCACGACGAGACTCCCTTTCCAGGTTGGAGAATGCTGCACTGACTGCTCGAGCGTTTTTGCCAATGATGTCAATATCATCAGCGTATGCTAGCAGCATGACACTCTTGTAGAAGATAGTGCCAGAGATGTCGATGTTCGCAGCTCGAATTATTTTCTCCAGCATAAGGTTAAAGAAATCGCACGATAGGGAGTCACCTTGTCTGAAACCTCTTTTGATATCAAATGGTGCGGAGAGGTCTGTGCCAATTTTCACTGCGCTGGTGGTGTTGGTCAGTGTCATTTTGCAAAGACGAATGAGCTTTGCAGAGATACCAAATCAGACATTGCGGCATACAAGTGATCCCTAATTATTATAAAGCCGCCGCTGTCGAAGCGAAGGCGGCTTTATAATCGACAAATACTTAGATGATGGGTGTCGATCTGTTTTTCTCGTGTCTTTTCCAGGATTTGGCGTAGTGTGAATATCTGGTCGATGGTGGATTTACCAGGCCTGATATGAGCAAAACTGCGATGAAAACAAATTTAAAGATGCATGTTGCAATATTTCGATCCGGACGCGTAAAAGTGTCAAGAAATGGAATTTCAATAAAAAATTGCGCATTTTCCAACATGGCGATTTTTGAACCTTTTAAAAATTATGGTGTAATCTGTTTCACCTCCAAAATTCGGATATAAAAGTCAAAAACATCAACTTTAAGCCGAATTTTATCATCAATAAAGTAGTCTTCTAATTGGCAAATGATAGTTAACTTTGTAACTTAAAAGTAAACTCCAACTGACACTTTTAAAATTTACACGAAATACTCACTCGAACGACTTATGACAAACAAGCTGGAATAAAAACCAACAGGTTACAGTATTGTATTTCGTTTTGACAAAAGTCACCGTTAGTATGAAAAATAGGCGTTTAACACCACCCTCCCCACCTAAATTTGTTCCAAAAAATGAAAAGTATACATAAAAAAATTTTAATAACTTTATTTTCAAATTATATTTAACTTGATTAAAAACTAATTCAAAAATTTAAAGGCGATGAAAAGTAATGGTTTCAGAAGAGGACTATAATGGCTATAATCAGATTTCAGAGACTGTTTCTAGGTCCTACTTTTAGACAGTTGGATTACGGTTTTGGTATAGATTTTTATTAGATTTTGGTCCAGCCTTAGTACCAACTTTTAGTCTAATTATCGGTTTAAATTAAGTAAAAATTTCGGCCAGGCTTTTGTATGATTTTTCATCCGACATATTCCCTAACATTTTTTTCTGACCTTTGGCCTGAATTTTAGCCTGAGTTTCGATCTAAATTTTGGTCTATTTTTTTCTGAGTTTTTGTCTGGTCATTGGTGTTATTCTGGTTTTCGATTTAGTTTGAGATTAGATTAAAATTTTTCTCTGAATTTTGTTCTTCAGAGTTTTGCTTTTACCCTCTCAGTGTTTTTGTCCTCATATGAGGACAATAGTTTAAAAGTTTGAAAATAACTTAAACAAAAGAAAACCAACCTTTTCTCTTTATCGATTTTGAAATTTAAGGAGGAAAATTTTTGCTCCATTTTTTTTATAAAAGGGATATTATTGTAGTTATTCCACCTATGGATTTAACAAAATAATTCTTATTCTATTTGCTTCTGTTTTTTAGAACATTCTACGTTTCCCCTGGTTGCTAGTAGTTCATTATCAATAGATCGCCTCCAGGTGTTGCGAGGGCACCAACAATGCCGTCTCTGGCCTTGAGGGTTCCAATTTAATTTTTGTTTACTGGAAAAAAATATTATGAAAATAATTTTCTCTTATTTTAAGTTAACTGTTTCAAAAATGTAACATAGGAAATAGATTGAAGGCCATTAACATAAGTTTGTCTTGTCAGGGTTAATACGGTAGGTACTGAAATTTAGTCTAATTTTTGGTCTGAGATTTTTGTCTGATTTTTAGTTTGAATTTTTATCTGTTTTTTGGACTAACTTTCTTTACTTTACTTTACTTTTAATGGCACAACAGCCCATGGAGGGCCTAGGCCGAACTTTCCGCATCCACTCATATTGTGCGTGTTATATTTGTACATGAATGGAAGGGACCTACAGTTTAATGCCGAATCCGAACGGCGAAGTGAAAAGCTTTTCATAGCAATTTTTACTCTTGTAGGTTTGTCATTGCCTGCCATGAGTGGTGGTGCCGTGTAGTAACTTTCAGTTATCCGTTTATTCAGATTTTTAGTTTTCGTTTGACCTACATTTCGCTCTGATCATTGGTCTCAATTTTGCCTGGTTCATAAACTGGTTTCCGAATTAGTCACTAGTTCGGTTACTAAACTAATCTTCCTTCTCATCTTTTAATCTCATTTTAAATAAAATGTATACGGCTTTCTTACGATATGTAAATATAAGCTTTAATACTTTAATAATAGATTCATGGGTTTTCTGTTATTCTTCAGAACTCTTAATTCATATCTTTCAAAATGCTTATGTTCAATATTCCAGTCAACCAGTTACACTAATAAAAATAAGACACTTTAAGGTAAATATTAGTTAGGTATTTTTTGGCGGGCACTGTAAATGTTTACATATGTATGAATGTATGTATGTAGGTAGATAAACATGTATATACCATGTATTTATGCACAACTTGCATATTAAAGAGAAAAAAGAAGATTTAAACGCTAGTAGAATATTTAATTGCTGTCAGTGAGGTACATAGGAATGTTGTTGTTGCCACTACGGCATCATCTGGGACAGAAGGGAAAAAATATAGAAAAATAATTTTACAATAGTTTATAAAAACATGTACAACGATATCAAATGAAGAATGCAAACACCAAATATCGCTACTTTAGCGTTAAGTGGCTTCTCAAAAAACACCTTCTGAAGGCTGTTAAGTACCCGGGTACCTAATATGAATTGTGCATTTAAAATTATATTATATTTAACTTGAGAAATTAAAGAAGGTTAGTTATGTCACATTATGTATGTATTTGAAATATGTGATTAAATCAAGTTTATTGAGTATTCACTCATAATAAATGCAAACTCTTTCGATCATTGCCATATATATGGGAGGTGATTTTAATGCAAAAAAAAAATACTTACTGGGATTCTAGGCTAACTACAGGTAAAATAAAAGAACTTAATAAAGCAACTAAAAATACTGATTGTAGCTTCATCTCCACGGGAAAACCAACATGCTGGCGAACAAAATAATTCAAAAATACCAGATTTAATAGATTAGTTTACACTAAATAAAATATATAAAATATTCTTGCATATATCTAGATGGAGGTAACGATTTAAATTCCGATCACTCTCCAATCTACCTAACCATTACCAAGCAATTA
Source organism: Palloptera scutellata (assembly GCA_958295655.1). Taxonomy (NCBI): domain Eukaryota; kingdom Metazoa; phylum Arthropoda; class Insecta; order Diptera; family Pallopteridae; genus Palloptera; species Palloptera scutellata. The sequence continues at coordinate 37,715,023 of OY282451.1, forward strand.
TACTGAGATAACAATACCCAACACTTAGTAATAAACATACCGACTTTGAATTCTGTAGGCACCTTCTGAACCAAAGTATAAATTAAAATGTCTCAATAAAAACTACTGAAGAACTTGAAGATAACATATGGAACATTTTTCAAAAAATATACAAAACGCAGCATGGGGTTCTACCACAATATAAAAGAGAAAAACTACCCTAGAGAACCAAAAACCTGATCTCAGAGAAAAGAAAACTCCGAAAGAAGTTGTAAACTACTAGATCGCCGATAGAAAAAAAAAACTTCAACAGAGTAAATCAGAAGCTAAGTCGTACAATAAAACAAGTCAAAAATTAAAAAATTAACCGATATTTACCAGAACCGACCGACGATAAATATACCGATTATTCTCTATGGATATAGACAATACAACAAGCTTCCCCAATCAGAAATGATAGCTGTGAATGGGCCAGGAGTAATTCGGAAAAAACTATTGTTTTTGCCAATCAATTAGGAAGTACAAAAACCTTCAGAGTAACAACATTATATCAGCAATATCTGTAAGGTAGGTCTCTAATAAGATTAAAAGGAATTTGAAAACAAAACAAAAAAAGCCTGGGTTTGATCTTATCACAACAGAGGTACTCAAAGAACTCCCACAAAAGGGTATTCAAAAGATAGCAAACCTGTTTAACGCAACAATCAGGTTAAAATACGTGAATATGATACCAAAAACCAGGAAAGAGCTGTACAATGTGTCATAAAACAGGCCAATACCATTGCTCACGATAATTTCAAAACTTTTCGAGAAATTTGTATAATTGAATCCAAGAATATTATACCCATTCATTAATTTGGTATTCGCGATAAGCACTCAACAATTGACCAGGTACACAGAAGAACCGATATAATTGAAGATGCAATAGAAAAAAAACAAGTCTGCTCAGCCGTATAAGGGACTAACCGGAAAAATAAATAAGTTTTTACCACAATCACTCTGAGACCTTATTCAGTCGTACTTAACCCAACGCCACTTCCGTGTAAAACAAGATGATAGCTTCTCAAATTTAAAGCAAAGAAATCTTCGCCAGTCGCCTCTGTTATGCGCGCGCTGGCGCCAATTGAAAAGTGCAGTAAGGTTGCCCTATACCTGGTCTTTCCACCGGAGATTAGGACGTCCTCTTCTGCATGTTCCTACACCGTGGCTCTAATAAAACACCCTTTTAGCCGGAGCGCTTTCTTCCATTCGCTCAACATGACCCAGCCAGCGATGCCGCTGGAGTTTTATACGCTTGACTATGTCCGTGCGTTGGTGCCAATGATTTTAATATCATCAACGTATACTAGCAGCATGACACTCTTGTAGGAAATAGTGCCAGAGATGTCGATGTTCGCAGCTCGAATTTTTTTTCCAACATAAGGTTAAAGAAGTATTCTTGTCTGAAACCCCTTTTTTTCAAATGTCCCAATTTTCACTGCGCTGGTGGTGTCGATAAGTGTAATTTTGCAAAGACGAATGAGCTTTGCAGAGACACCAATCAGACATTGCAGCGTTCAAGTGATCCCTAATCTTGCTGTCGAAGGCGGCTTTATAATCGACTCATAGATGGTGGGTGTAGATCGGGTCTTTTCCAGGTTTTAGCGTAGTGTGAATATCTGGTCGATGGTGGATTTACCAAGCCTGAAGCCACACTGATACCTACGGTCCAATCAGTTGGTTGACGATGGGCTTCAGTCCTTCACACAGTACGCTCGATAGAACTTTTTTATGCAATATTAAGAAGCTTTATCCCACGGTAGTTGGCGCAGATCGTGGTATCAACTTTCTTATGGATTGGGCAGAGTTCGCTGAGGATTCAATCACTTGGCATGCTTTCATCCGACCATATGACGCCATATTGTTTTTCGGCCGAGCAATGGATGTTAAGACCTCCTCATAATCGGGCGACGGTACTTCAACGCCGTCAGTGATTGGGGTTTCCGGAGTAGATTCCGCAGTGGCGGGATTATTGCCGTCATCGCCATTAAGTAGCTGCGAAAACTGTTCCTCCCACAATCTCATTATGCTCTGGACATCCTTTCAGGAAGAGACTCCGGTCTTCAAACCATCAGTCGTTTGCACCACGTATTGTGCGTACGTCTAGTACACTGGAAGCGTGTCTTCAGTAGATCACAATGTTATCTATCTGGTTTAGTGTGTTTTGATCAGGGGACAGCCAAGTGGCCTTATGGATATCTTTATGTTGGAATCTGGTGCTTCTAACTATCATGTTTCGTGCGGCGGCGAAGTCGATCAGTCTCATACCGTTATCGGTGGCTTCGTCGTGGAGACTGAATTTTCCGATCGTCGGACCAAACAGACTCTCCTTGCCCAGCTTGGCATTAAAGTCGTCTAACACGATTTTAACATCGTGGCGGGGGCAATGCTGATACGTTTTGTCGAGGAGCTCATAGAAGTCATCTTTGGTCGTTTCATCCTTCTCATCCGTCGGGGCATGGACACAAATTAGGCTGATGTTGAAGAATTTTGCCTTGATGCAGATATTGGCAAGGCGCTCGTTCACAGCCGTGAACCTCGAGACTAGATGACGCAGTCTCTTCCCAACCACAAATCCAACACCAAATTCGTGTCTCAACGCATGACAGCTGAAGTAGATATCACAGGATGCTCTTCTGGAGCAACCCTGTCCCGTCCATCGCATTTCCTGTATAGCGGTGATATCAGCTCTATATCGTTGGAGGTCATCCACCAGCTGAATAGAGGCACCTTCCCTGTAGAGGGTTCGGACATTCCAGGTGAATATCCTTAAATCGTTGTCCTTTGGGCGTTTGCGGGAGTCGTCAACATTGGGGGTTCTTTATCCGAGGCTTCAGTTGTGTGGGTTCCAAGCCCGACGCACAACCATTCATTCAAGGCCATGGAGAAGCCCGCCGCACACATTAATTAGTTACTGACATGTGTCAGATCGCTATCCAGGGGACGCCACGAGGAGGCTGTGTGTCGACTTGAAACAAGGATCGAACATGGACGCACCTGCGACTGTCACGAACTTTACCTTGTGTCCTACGTCCCAGGCCCCCCATATTTGATTTACCACAACCACCAAATACTACATCAGCAACCTTTGCTGATGATACTGCAATCTTAGCTACGGGTGATACAGCAAAGGAATCAACGAATAAGCTGCAAGAAGCTGAAAACTGTGTCGCAAATTGGACTAAAACTTGGCAAATCAAGCTTAACAACACAAAATCAATTCATGTAGACTTTACTACAAAACAAATACAACATCAATCAATACAAAATTTCAATTCTCAGATACCATACTCTTATAACGCAAAATACCTTGATATGAATTTCGATGCTAAATTGCGCTGGAAGGAGCACATAAAGAAAAAACGAAAAGAGCTAGATATCAAACTAAAAAAACTTAATTGGCTTATTGGTAAAAATTCAGTACTAAGTATCTATACAAAAAAAACTAAGTCTATACAACCAAGTATTAAAACCAGTATGGACGAATGGTTCCCAACTTTGGGGTTGCACCTGCAAAATAAATATTGACATAATACAACGTCTCAAAAATAAAGCTCTCCGTTGCATCGTAGGTGCTCCATGGTTCATAACAAATGAATCTCTTCACCGAGACATAACCACTTTTAGAAGTGAAATCGAAAAACATGCCACAAGTCACAAGAAGAGGCTAAGTCAACATGTTAACGAGGAAGCATCAAAGTCACTTGTTGTAGAAGGATGAATAACAAGGGTAAAGCGACCAGGCCCTTAAATTTTTTAAGGACATACGAGTATGTACTGTAAACTAAGCGATTTAATGAAAACATTGAAATCATATTCTTTTGTAACCAAACTACTTGTTAGTCTTAAGAACTAGTTATAGTGTAGTGAAATATGAATAACATATTAAACATTTTTTAATATAAAAAACAGAATAAAATTTCAAAACCAAGCTGAAAGGAATGTAGCAAAATTAAATGCGGTGCATTGTTTTAGTTCACAAAATTGGGTTTCTTTACCCAAGTTTTATGAAAACTCAGACTATTATTGAAGTTTCTAAGAAGTACTTAGGTCTACCTTCTGCGTCTACAATCGTTTGAAAACGGCGAGGCATTGAATCAAGCAGTTTTGGATGAAAGATTATATTTATTATCTATCATCAAGTCATCCTTGATTCGTGGACTTAGTTACATTTTCCATTTTCGATTTTACTTTCCTCACAAATGTGAGTAGTGTTTTTGGGGTCGTTGTCTTGTTGGAACCAGTACAAGGCAGGCAGCATAAGTTTTTGAGAGCTTTGGAGCCAATTTCGCCTTAGAGTGCATAGTTAAAACTTCTTGGTTATTGTTGCTTCTACTCCATGATTCCAGCACCAAACGCTGACATAGGACCCCACAACATAGCCATCAAATTCTTGATTTTTAGTGCAATGTTTGCTTTTCTCTAAAGAATCCGCCTTCCACGCGAATTTTAAAGATTCGTTTTAAATTCGTCTGTAAACATTTATTCAAAAAAGTTAAAGGCATGTTCTGGAAAGCTTTTGCAAACTCAAAACGTATTTTTTTGCTTATAGAAGAAATTAACTTTTTTGCGCTCAATATGATGAAGTAAATCGTTTTTCCGTAACATTGGTCTCATCAATTTTTATCAACAACATTTAAATAATAATATTGCTGGTTTAGAGTGAAAATATGCTAAGTTCATTTTTTCACATTTTACAGGAACTTACCACTTGTACGTATCAATTAAGTAACAACAATTAAAAACAAAACAAGTGCGCTATTCTTTTTGGCAAACGGTGTATTTTTAAATTCACTTTTGTTCTGCATCAAGATCTAAGTTTTCATAAAGTTGTCACTCTAAGCTAGCGCTCTAATAAAACTTTGTCTATGCGTTAATTTATCATATGTTTGTTTTTTAATATTATAAATAAAGGGTGTTTTTTTAAGAGCTTGGTTTTAGTTAATTGAAAAAAAAAAACACAGACATTTTACAAAAGTGAACGAAATTTTTATTTGGATCGATAAATCAATACCTGCCATTTACTTTTTAAAGATAATTTCACTTAATTGTTGCCCGCGGCTACGCTTCAAGTGGTCCATTCTGAAGGTCAAATTTTGGCACATTTTTTCTCACATTTCGGCTGGAATCTCACCAATGACGCGTTCAATGTTGGCTTCCAAAGCAGTAATCGTGTTAGGCTTATCCTTATAGACAAGAGACTTAACATAGCTCCACAAAAAATAGTCTATGGTGGTCAATTGACTGCACCAAAACGTGAGATTAACTGCTCACCAAATTCGCCTCTCAATTGATGCATGGTATCGCGAGCAGTGTGGCATGTGGCACCGTCCTGTTGGAACTACATGTCGGCCAAGTGCAATTTTTGCATTTTCGGCAAAAGAAAGTTTGTTATCATCGAACGGTACTTTTCTCCATTGACCGTAACGTTCCGGACTTCATCGTCTTTGAAGAAGTACGGCATGATGCCGCCTGCCCATAAACCGCACCAGTGCATAAACATTGCATTTTTCGGGATGCATTGGTAGCTGCTGAATTCCATCATCCAAATACGGCAATTCTGCTTATTCACGTATCCATTGAGCCAAAAATGAGCCTCGTCGCTGAAGACAATTTTGCGATAAAAAAAACTTATCCTCATCCAGCTTTTCTAAGGCCCATTCACCGAAAATTCGACGTTGTGGTAGGTCGCCTGGCTGCAGTTCTTGCACTTGCTGTATTTTGTATGGCATTAATCCGAGATCTTTGTGTAAAATCTTCCAGGTGGTCGAACAAAAACTCAATTGCTGCGATCGGCGCCGAATGGACATATCGCAACAATAAAAGCGTTCGATAGTTCAGTAAGTTATCAAAGGTTAAGCCATGGATTCTTTTAGCATACTGGGAAACATGATCTCTTCGTTTTAGTCCAAACACATAACGAACAATGTTTTTGAAAAGAATATTTAATTTATTTTTACTTAGACTATCACAATTTCGCAGCCATATAGCATTGTTGGTATGAGATATGCTTTAGCAAGTAGCATTCGAATATGAAGAGGAGTAAAGTACTGCGTCGTCCAAAGAACACGAAGCATGCTGTAGACTTTCCCAACCGTGTTACTTATGTGGTTATTCCAAGTTAGAGTTCTGTTGAAGGTTACCCCTAGATTTTTTGCAGAGTCTACGTATTCAATATTGCTTCCGTTTAATGAAAGGTTAGGGGCAGTGGAAATGTCAATGATTTTCTTCGCTATTACCAAGCATTTTGACTTTGCTGGATTAAGGCTTAAGCCGTTTTTTATTGCCCAATTACCAATGTTTTCAAGAACACTATTCAGATTGTTGATGCAGTCATAGAGGTTCTCACGCTTACAGTTGACGTACAACTGGACGTCATCTGCGTACATATGGATCTTACAGTTTTTCAAAACACTAGGTAGGTCATTTATGTACATAGAAAAAAAAAGGGGACCCAAGACAGAACCTTGAGGAACACCTCTTATAATGGGTAGAAAGACTGATGAACAGTTATTGGCGAAGACAGCTTGTGACCTATTGGAAAGATATGACGCAATAAGATTCGTCGCAGATGGCGAGAAGTTAAATAATTTAATTAGTTTTGTCTCCAAAATATTATGGTCGACTGTATCGAAAGCCTTGGAGTGATCCAACAGAACTAAGAACCCAACTTTATTGTCATCTATGCTAGAACGTAAGTCTTCAATTACATCAACTAGAGCAGTAATACAACTATGTTTTTCCCTAAAGCCTGATTGCCTTTCAGTAATATAACTATTTTTACTCAAATGTGTGTTAATTTGTTGACTAAGTAACGATTCTAACGCTTTGGATATAAATGGGAGTATAGCTATTGGGCGGTACTCATTATGAGATTTTGGTACTGGTATTATTTTAGCTTTCTTCCATTCTATCGGGTAAATTGACTTTGTGAGCACAGTATTAAAAATGTGAGTTAGATATGGGAGAATCTTCGGAAGCAAAATTTTCAGAAAAATAGGACTAGTGTCATCATACCCTAGAGCGTTCGATTTTATTGATGATACACTTTGCAGTACATCAGCCTGAGAAACACAATTGAAGCTGAAGCTAGAGTTGGCATTAAAAGAACTTTCAATAGTCTGGTAAACGTTTTGATTGACAAAAGGCATAGGTATATCAACAAATTTTTTGTTTAAATCCTCAACGTCTACGTTATCACAAGAGTCGAATGATTTTCTACAAAGCCCTATATTGCGTATCTCACGCCATTTCTGCTTACTATTCACAACTGAACTATACTTGTCCCTATAATAATTACTTTTTGCAATTTTCACCTCTTTTACCACTGTCGAACGTTTGATGGCCAATAAAGTGAAACTGGTGGGAAATTTGGTCACAATGAGCTGAATAGCCTACTCTGTGGGTCGATTATGACTAACACAAAATGGACGTAGCTTGAGCACGAATTTCATAGAGCACGAATTTTGATAATAAATTTCAATAATTTGCAAACTTTGTTCAGGCATACCATAAGTCTCTTCATGATAAAATGTTAAAACAAACTGACCATTTTTTACTTTGAATGTTACACATGTCAAGAATCATGCGTGAAATGTCAGAAATATAAACGTCTAAAACCAAGTAGCAAAAAAATCACCCTTTATATAAAATGTCGGTACCTTGACAGCTTTTTGTGAGATAGGTTTTAGTGTTTGCTATTTTTATTAAGAAATTATTGTAAAAAAATAAACTAAGTAATAATTTTGGACTCCGAATAAAATTTCTAGAGATGGTACGAAAACTCAGCCACGTGAAGCATATATTTTGGGATACAACGCAGATTAACAACCATTTAGGTACCCGGGTACCTTATCAGCCCGTTGAGGGTTAAATGAGCAGTCAACATAAATAAAGCCATTTACTAAGTCGAGAAGTTAAGTTTTGATGCTTGCAGTAATAATCCTTAGTGGCAGGTTCATATAGAAGTCTTGCATCCACTAATCTATTTTATAAAGTTTTCTCAATATGCTCTCTTGTTTAACTTTATAATCTACCTGGTTGCAGCATTTATAAAACATAGGTAAAATTGTAAATAGCTGGAAAAACAAGGTGGCGCATTTTCGTTTTCCCTGATTGCATGCATAAGAAAAACAATTATTAAAATAAAAAATAATATGACGCTGCGACGTATACAAAATTCTAACATGAAAACACACTAACACATAGGCAAATATAATACACACACACTCACACACTCACACACTGACTCACTCTTACACAAGTAATAAACAAACTGAATAATAAATGAGAATTCTATGCTGATGCCCTTAAGCAAACAAAAGACATGGAGGTTAACAGTTAAGTGGTTTCGGAGTTAACTTTGGAATTCTACATATACATATGAAAGCTTAACAACACACACATACTCATACAAACAATTGTATGCGTGCAAATCTACGAGTACTACGTGGAAATCTATGAGTTTGTCTGGATGCATGAATAACCACAACCTGTAATCTGTTATGACTGTAAAGAAAAAATTAAAATAAAATTGTAAGAAATCATAATATTAGATACAGTTGCGTTCGTAATAATTGTAGTAAAATAACATACTAGAGACAACATACTAGTGACTCTGGTGAACGAGAGTTTTACGCAACTGTTGACATAGCCAAGAAATTATAATAATAAGTCCAACATTTGATGGCTGATAACGAGTATCTTTACCCTGAAAACGTAGCTCCAATCCCATTAAATTGGAGCAGGAAAAAAACAACAGTTGCGTAAAACTCTCGTTCACCAGAGTTTTACGTAACTGTTACAACTGTTACAACATCGCTCATTCCTAATGGTTGTGAAAAAAGCGGTTGGATACCTTCACTTAGTACTAAACAAATTCAACGATTATAATTTTTGTTCTAGTTAGTTATGCAACATATCTTATAGAATTTACAAATAGATGCAAATATTTACAATTGTTCTCTCTCTGTTGAAAGTTCGTATTTCAGTACAATATTCTGCAATGAAAAAAACAAAACCAATTTTACGTAAATCAATATCAAGCAGAAATCCCGATTTAATGAAATTCATGGGTGATAAGACTTGATAGGAGCAACTGTTGCTGACGCGATTTTATTTTGGCTCACATGATTCGGAATTAAGCATTCTACCAATTTAAGGGCGCTAGCTTTGAAGCACAACAAATGTTGCAATCAAATTATTGCGTTGAAATGATATTACGCATCTGACGAATGGCCGTCACAAAACGCGGATCATAGCCATTAAAAAGAGAATAAAGCTTTGAAGCACATTTTTTAATATGAGTTATGAATAATCTATAGAAAACCATATATTTTACAGTGTGCGGTATATTATAGAAATTAATAAAAGAAAATCGAGAAGAAGAAATAATCTCAAACTGCAAATGATACAAATAAAAGATTTTTACTATTCGAAGAGAAACTTTTGTTTGCGTTAGACTGACACAATTTTCCAATAGGAAAAGCCTAACAAAAAAAAAGTTGCTCATTTCAATAATTTAGCCACATGGCTACAATAAGATAGAAAGGATTCTTTACTTACTTTACTTTTAATGGCACAACAGCCCATGGAGGGCCTAGGCCGAGCTTTTCGCATCCACTCATGTTGTGCGTGTTATATTTGTACATGAATGGAAGGGACCTACAGTTTAATGCCGAATCCGAACGGCGAAGTGAAAAAGCTTTTCATAGCAATTTTTACTCCTGTAGGTTTTGCCATTGCCTGCCAAGAGGTGGTGCCGTGTAGAAAAATAATTTTTTCTACTTTTTTGTTTTGATTTTGCCTGTGCCGAGATTCGATCCCCGGACACTCTGCGTAGCAGTCCAACGCATTACCACTACGCCGCAGCGACCACAGCGATAGAAAGGATTCACAGTACGAATTTACAACAAGTTTGCATTAGAAATATTATATTTTGATATCAATATGCTCCCGATATGCTAGGTATATTTTTAGAAATATATTTAGTTATTCTTTACAACAAAGAAATACTTCTGTTGAGAATTGTTGAATTAGTTGGTCGAATCTTTTTCCTTATATGCGCTTTAATAATCAAAAAAGAAGCTGTGCCTGTTTGCGACACTTTGAATGAGAACACATATTGCACATTAACGTCCTGACATTTCGAGCTTTAAACGACGTATTTCTCGTGTTAATGAACTTCATACGTGTAATGCCAAAGATTTTATTTAAAGCATTTTATGACTAAAGGAGACATAAAACTTTAAATTCTTATCACACAAGAGCGTCATGTGTCACAATGGCAATCAATGAGCACTCAAAACTCCTACTGCTTATTATGTTTTTAATATTCTTTTAGTGTTTTCTGTTTTGTTTGTTCACATTTTTCTTTTCTAAATTTTTCTAACATTCTACAGTCACATCCAGTTAGAGATATGTACATAAACGAGTATGCATGCTATGTATGCATATGCATGAGTATATGCATGTGCATGTGCATACACGAATGCATTTGACTATAGTGCCAAAATCATTTCCAGACAACAACAACTTAATAACAATACATTTTTCCCCTTTTCTATTTTTTCACACTTAGTGCACTATGCTCCTTTGTCTATGTCCAAAGCATAAAAACACACACACCATCACATTCAAGCACACATGTACTTACATACACACATAGTGCGTTGTTAAATTTATAGTTCATAGAAATTTTGAATAGGCTCATTGTTTTGACACCGGCACTTTTGACTGCTTCTGTTCTTGTGCTTCTTCTTCTTATTCTCCTACAATTTTCTCATCCTTTTGGTATTATATATAATACAAGAAATATGAAAAAACTTTCAGTATGAATATAAAAAGTTGTGCACATGAAGTGTAGTTTACTGTGCTGCAAGTACATATGTATTTGCAGTAATTTGTGTGTATCTGAAATGTAGGCTAGCAAGGATTTCTACTACCAACTGTGCGTACAAATAATTATTGAGAACAATAGTTTATTTTTACTTAGAGCATTAGCTTTCTCTATGTACTTGCAGTTTGGCGCCCAAATTTGGATGGCGTCATGTTTTGTGGAAATAATACAATAGATAATAAATATAATAATAGTTATTATTTTTTAGATTAAACGTATTAGAAATTAAGAATTTTGACCGCAACCATTCAAATTGCACTCAAACTTCGCTCAAGATCTTGCTTCAGACTAGTCTCGTAGCTCATAAAAATGGCTACGAACAAATTTTGAGCTGAATCTGAAAGAGTGAGGTCAACTGTCTGATACTTTCAATCTGCGTTATATTTGAGTGGAAAATCACAACCAGCTATTGTTCGTGAGCTCAGACATCTCAATGTGAATAAAATGTTAGTGTATCGCACCATAAATCGTTATAATGATACAGACAGCTTTGCCAAACTTTATGGTGGTGGACGATAAAAAACAACAACATCACCTGAAATACTTAGTTCGGAAAATGAAGACTCGACTTGAACGATATCCACGTCGTAGTGGTAATCAAATGGCAAAAGAAATGAAAATATCCCAGCAAAGCATTCAACGCATATTCCAAAATGTGCTCAAGGTAAAGCTTTACAAGTTCCAAAAGGCACATGATCTTACACCAAAGCAAAAAAAAGTTAGACTCGAAAGAGCAAATGAGTTGTTACGCTTGCACGAACCTGGCGAATTTCTAAACATTTTGTTCTCTGATGAGAAAAATTTCCCTATTGAGCAGTTTATAAACTCTCAAAATTATCGTGTTTACTTAACTGAACCCACTTAAGAAAATTTGAGCCTACAAACGGCCACCCGAAGTAATGGACGCTGTTCAATCGTTTTCATCGATCCTGGTGTCAATGCGACTTATTATCCGGAAAATGTTTTGGTAGCTGCTTTAAAGTCGTGGGCAAGAATGGTTAAAAAATATGCCAGTATGGATGCGCTGAAGAAAGCCATTGTACGGGAAGGGGCCAAAATACCGCCAGATCATATTCGTGCAGCATGCAAATCATTTTTTAACCATTTGAAGGGCATAGTCAAGGCCATAGTCAAGGCAAAAGGTGACCACATCGAGCTAAAGTGAATGGATTCGAAAATGTTTATTATTTCCACACATTATTGTAATTTGAATCAAAAAAATAATAATTTCACACAAAAACAATATGGTCGATCGAATATATAATGTGTGTAATTTGGTTTATTTATGTTTTTAAAATAATACAGCTGATATATTTTCAAAAATAATTGAAAATGAAATTATTAGTTCTGGTTCGTAAAGGAAGAATAGCTCGAGCTAATTCTTCCTTTTTTTACGATAACGTTAATTACTACTGAGAAATCTACCTTGATTTTAATCGAAATACTAAATATTGTTCATTTACGTTTCTAAGTATTGCATATACCTTAAGTTGCATTACTATTACTTTCTAACGACACAAAGTTCATTCATTATTTTATAATTCTTCCTGATTTTATTAATGTATAAAGAAAACTATGCAAGCGTTTATCAAATTTATATACAAATTTGCCTTTTCATCACAGGAACGAACCCTTCACAGCAATCGGTGCTTAAAACAAAATTTTGATTTTTGTCACAATGATTTATTATATGTAGATTTTTTGGAAAGAGAACATTGCTCTGATTGATTGATATGGACTGATGCATACGTAAACAAATTGTTTATATGAGTTTGAGATCTCAGCACAGTAGTGATTGAAATCGATCACTGAATATTCTATTTTGACCTCCAAAAAGACTTTGACGCCTGAGGCAAAGTTCCTCAGATAAACATTTTTACTTTCACAGCAACCCTTTACACCCTCTCAGGACCTTTCTTTAAGAAAGTTTATAAATTTATAAATTTCTCTGCAAACACTCATAAAGGGTAAATGCAGGGTGACCGTATCTTAGAGACGGTAATTTAATATCAAAGTCTACAAAAACAAAAAAATATTAAAAAATACCATACTATAAAAAAAAAGTACAAAAAATACCAATTTTTAACTTTTCTAAAAACCATACATTCATATAATCAAAAATGTAGTTTACTTTTAAAATAAAATCGAATTTTGGCACATACTCGTATATTTAACGATAATATACGATTTCAACATAAATAATTAATTTAACAAATTTAAAGTAAATTAGTATTATAGTTTAGTCACTATCGTATTCAGTTCTGTTATTTCGTTTTAAATTGATTTTAATATTTTATTACTTGGTTAAAAATTTGTACAATTGCTATTACTGGCCACACCTTAAAATCGACGAAACACATTTATTTTGAAACCTGTTACGGCGTTTTGTTTCAATTAGATTTACTTGTGAAAAAATACCTCGCAGGAGGCATTCGAGACAGATATTACCATTAAATAAGTTGTAAATTTTGAAATATATTCGTATTTTGGTTTGTTATTAAAATCTTTCAGTTTACCTATATGTACATTTCCAAAACGTTTCGAAACTAAACGCCAGATGATTTTTTTTTTTTTTTTTTTGATACATTCAACACATTGTGTTGAATGGAAGGAAGATTGATAGGTGAGTGGAAGATGGAGGGAGAATGGGAGAGGGAATGCAATCACACAGGACACCGATAAAGAGATAGGTAGCCATTGTGGCAAGTGTTATGCCTTTACTACAATGAACTTCTGTTTATCAGTGTCGACTATGACCGCATGTAGTGCCAAAGGTCAAACTTTTCGCATCCCCTCATGTTGTGCGTGTTATATTTGCACATGAATGGAAGGGACCTACAGTTTTATGCCGAAGTCGAACGGCGAAGTGAAAAGCTTTTCATAGGCACTTTTTACTCTTGTAGGTTTACCATTGCCTGCCAAGAGGTGGTGCCGTGTATAAATTTTGCTGTTGTTGCATCTTTTTATTTTTTATTTTATTTATTTTGCCTGTGCCGTGATTTGAACCTTTGACACTCTGCGTAACAGTCCAACGCACTACCGCGACGCTACAGCGACCACAAATGTTAACAAAGCCCCCACCTCACTGCCACATTCCATCCGACGATATTCTTCGTCAATTGATTGTTGTAGTTGCTCATTGTAAATTAGATTTAAAAATAGTTCTCTTACATTTAAAAGGCTAGAAAACTGTTCAAGAGCTGCTACTTGTGGATCGAAAATCAAATTATAGAAGAAATGAGCTACGTAACTTTTAGTCCTAAGTATACCTCGTTTATGTCAATAGAATTTACTTTACTGGATCGATTAATATCAGAAATTTTTGTATAGAAAACTTTCATATAACTACAGAATAAATTTATATACACGTCACCACTATATCTTTATGCCGAACTTGCATGAAAAACGATGTTAAACTTATTGGCAATAGGTAAAATGTAGTTCAAAAATAAAGAATATAATTTTGCAATGCCATATTCAAAACTTTTACATAGAAACTCAGCGCAAATATTACCGTCTGATATGAATATGTATATGTAATATACATGTTGTTGGAACAATAGCTTTAATGCTTCCCATTGTTCCAGAATGCGTTCAACACATCCGTGTAGCGAAAGCAATCTTATTTCATAGTGGCACAATATTTTGTGGATTTCAGAATCTACAAAATTTTTAAATTCAGCGTACTCCACGCTTGCTACTACAACTAAAATAGTTATAATAGTTTTATCACTTAACCGATATTCCGAAGCAGCTCCTCACAAGCATAGCTTATCGCTAAAAACGCTGAATGGCATACACACCCTTTTTTTTTCAAAAATAACGTCTGTAGTATCAGCAGCTAAGCCTAAAACATCTTCAATGCTTAAGTTCAAACTTTTCAAGCCACTGCACATTGCATCTACAATATCTTGTGACGATTCACCTTCTAAATTTATTGCAAGCGAAAAATTAGTTTTAACTTTTTGTGAGCTTGATGAATAGAACATGACTGCGAGAGCAAGAATTTTCTCCACTGCTACATCTGTGTGAAAGTCTTGGCCACATAAGTACATATAGTACATCACAACGCGGATTTTGTGCGCTTGCATGAGAATTCCTTTGCAATTGCATAGTCATGGAAAGCTTTACGAATATCTTCGCTGAGAAGAGTGCCGATGACTTGGAATGGAACTTTGTGTTCTGGCGCAACAATCTTAAACTCAGCTTTTTTTGTCCCGTAATATATAGACACTTGAAAATAATTCTTAGTCTATAGAAAATAGTGAGACAAGAAAGCGTATTTTTTAAATCATGAAAAAAATGTATCGTACGCATAAAATTTAATCACCTTTGACAGATCGAAGTAATGCAATACGTTTTGTACATGCTTGCTACTTTCAGCATTTTGTTTAATTGTTGCAAGTCTGTTTACACCTACCTGTTCTATCTTTGCGTAACCATGTTGAGAATTGGCAGATTTGCTCGCATTTGTGCCGATAGCCTTGATCGTATTTTCTTTTTTCTAGACATAATAAAATGAGTCAAAAAAAAAAAAAAATGGAAAAACTTAAAGATTTGTGTCTTAAACTGAAAAACCTGATAAGAGAGTCCAACCAAGTAAGACATTGGCAAGTGAAAAGTGAAATTGTGGCAAGTGAAAATTGTAATTTCCACTTTCCTGTTTTACAACAAAGATAAAAATACATACCCACTCACATATCTACTCAATGTTTACTTTCTTCTCTTTCTATTACTATACCTATATTTTAAACATTTTTAAAAATACGAGTACAATCATTTTGCTTGTACCGCATACGAAATGAATGCTCACATTCATATTCACATATTGCCGCCAAAATGCAAACAGCTGTCATTTTTCAAATTGGCATAAATGTTGCCGTCTTTGTCTTACACATATTCTTCTAATCAAATAAGAAGCAGCATGTATTCATAAATATCTTTCCAACTAGCGTTGCACTTTTAACGAGAGAATTTTGTAGAATATAAAAAAAATGTTTCGTGAAAAAAATACCGCATTTGGTCACCTTGGGAAAATGGCTTGAAGAAGTGACAAAACAAAAGGAAAAGAAGCGCCCGAATATTACAAATATCACCAGGTCTAATTAATTAAAAGTTTGTTCAGTTATTTATATAGAAAACAAAAGTGTAGCAGCAGTGTTAAAGTAAAGAGAACCAATTTGCTTCAGACATCAAAACTGTGGGACTTAGACTACGTACTACCGTGAACTTACACTTGATACTTTAAAACATTAAATGTAAAAATATAGATGCGTAAAGTTTTCCAATCTGTTAAGTTTTCTCGAAATTTATTCAGCATTTATAAATATGTATAAATGCTTTGGGTGTAAAGATATTGAAGCGTTAAGCTGATAATTCAATTTTAAAAATTGTCCTTTACGAATGTTAAATAATAGGGGTGTTCACCAGAAAAAACAAAACTGTGTATATTCCTCCAATCATTTAAATACATATACATGTATTTGTACTCGTTTGTTTATTGGCCAACAAATTTAAAAATAACAACTTGCGGTATCGTTGTGAAAGGAAAACATCGAAACGATGAGTTCACCCGCGTTGAAAATTAAATTTTTAAAATTTGTAGTGTTTTTTCTGCCAGAGTTCAATGTGGAAATGAAAATCACATAGA
This sequence comes from Palloptera scutellata, assembly GCA_958295655.1. Lineage (NCBI taxonomy): Eukaryota > Metazoa > Arthropoda > Insecta > Diptera > Pallopteridae > Palloptera > Palloptera scutellata. The sequence goes on from OY282451.1 coordinate 37,731,588, forward strand.
TTGAAAAACACCAATCTGGAGAAACTAATTTGGCAAAAACACGATGATCAGAAACTCTTTTCTTGGATATGAAATTGTTCAGATATTTGACATCGTAGAACCCATCAAAAGTTAACATATTTTATATGTTTTTAATTTTTAAAACCCTTTTCCGAATGATTTTTTCATATCGTTATGGAAACGAGGGAGGGCATGAAGAATGTTACTAATGTAATCTAAAATATCTACAACTCTTAATACCGGCTGCCATGGGAGGGCCTCAGAACTACACTATGAAAATAATCTATTTTAACTGTTTTAACTGAGTTCATTATACTTTGTACAACATTTATACATAAATGTATGTACAGAATGAAAAGTCTGGCGAGCCTGAACTTTGCTCTCCATACATAAATTCCAACACTAACACAGATATAAATCACATATACATAGACTCATACACATGCATATGCGCGATTTAATTTAGTCAAGTCAACAACACTAGAAAAGTCTAACAGCAATATTCTTAGCAAAAAAAAAAAAAAAATTTACAATATAAAAACATATAAAAGAACAACAAAACAAAAGAGAAATGATAATAAAATTTAAATTTTCACATCTGCATTTGGTGTGCTGGAATTTCCAACCAAAGTTTTATTTCAGCATTTGCGTACGAGTCAAAATTAAATTTGAATAAATGCATGTTTTACTGTAGTGAATGTATGTGTTTATTTATACCCAGTGGATATGCATATCACAAGCGCTACAGAATTAAGTGCTTGCAAGAACACCATGTGCTATTGCATAAATAATGATAGGTAGGCTAAGTATTATTTACTTATTAAATATATTTCCAATTAAAAATTAAAAAAATTTTAAATATGGTATGAAACAAAACGAAAAATTCTATGAATAATGAAATCGAAACAAAATACATGAAATACTCGATAATCAATATTTTCGATACTCAATTTATCTTTTTCAACTATAGTAATCATGAAACAGTGAACTTTCGCTTACACAAGAGCGGAATTACTCGTCTAAGGCATTCGTTGTGGCGATTGCCAAATGTTAAAAGTACTTCACTATATAAGTGTTACTCTCCTCCACGAACGTGCAATGTTTAAGTCAATTTACCACTGGGAACACACACCACATGCACATATGTAAGCATCACACAAGGGCATACATGTGTTAACCTTTAGCCGCTTAGTCCATTTATTGTCACTTTTAAAGCGTAAAGCAATAAAACTCTTGTTGCCGCTGTTGCTGCTCATAAGTACTGATCAGTGATGCTGAAATCAAAACCACTGAACTGTGGCAGTTTGCTGACAAATCTTTCTATATTCTCAAAAAATATTGACTATCTCAGCTATTCGCATCATTCAATTTTCATATGTCCTTTAGCAATTTGTGTAACACATATGCAAACAGCTTCATTGCCTTTCTGAATTATGTACATATGTATGTACGAGTATATACTTACATACTTTGCTGTATGTAGGAACATATGTATATGTTGCTATATTCGATTCAATTTCCAGCTTCATGCATTATTTCCAACCACATGGTTTCATATATATATTCTGAGATTTACAAATAAATATTTGCTGTATACTAGCAGTTAATAGCAACAAAAAGAAATTCGGAATTGAATTTCTATGAGCTGTGCATGTATCTGTCTGATTGTATTTATCAATGTGTCGATGCTAATAAAACGGAAGCGGTAACGGTTTTTTAAAACGATATCTGCAAACTTTCACAGCGGCGTGGAACTATACATTCTAAATCAATATGTTGTATTACGAGTTGTATTACCTCTTCTGCCAGATTATTCAATTCGTTGTAAATCGGGCGTTGACTTTTAATCTGAACTCAGAATTTATATATACATAGTAATAGAAAATCATAAGCGCTAAAGTTTGAACCCTTGATTGAGAAGTGGTGCCACTGAAAATAAATCACAATTCCGTTTCTATCAAAGCTAAGGCGACATTTTATCTCAATATTTTACACATACATTTCCGGCTTTAACAGCATCATCAATCCTGGTGTTGCATTCCGCTGCTGAAATCTTTCATGCCTGTATGTATGTATACATAACCAGTCGGAGAAGAGAAGAGAAGCACTCCGAAAGGACTTTCGGAGTGTTGACAAGTCAGCTGCAGGCGCTGAGTCTACGTACTCTTATGTTACACCATTACGTTTTTAATATTGTCATTGGAAAATAGCACTCCGATTATGCTCCTTTTGTAGTACTTTTAATGACCTCCCACGAAATCTTTATGTAAATCAGCAGTTGCACTATTTTTCCTCTATTCTGATTTAGATAATGCGATAATCTTCATTTGTCATTTGTTTGATTTTCGATAATGAGTGAGTATTCGTTTACAAATAAAATCAACAAGTGCTGACCTTTTTCAGCGTACTCTGCCCAATCCATAAGAAGGGTGATTCCACGATCTGCGCCAACTACCGTGGGATCAGCCTTCTTAATATTGCATATAAGGTTCTATCGAGCGTACTGTGCGAAAGACTGAAGCCCATCGTCAACAAACTGATTGGACCTTATCAGTGTGGCTTCAGGCCTGGTAAATCCACCATCGACCAGATATTCACACTACGCCAAATCCTGGAAAAGACCCGAGAAAAACAGATCGACACCCATCATCTATTTGTCGATTATAAAGCCGCCTTCGACAGTCGATAGCACGATTAGGGATCACTTGTACGCCGCAATGTCTGATTTTGGTATCCCTGCAAAGCTCATTCGTCTTTGCAAAATGACACTGACCAACACCACCAGCGCAGTGAAAATTGGGACAGACCTCTCCGCACCATTTGATACCAAAAGAGGTTTCAGACAAGGTGACTCCCTATCGTGCGACTTCTTTAACCTAATGCTGGAGAAAATAATTCGAGCTGCGAACATCGACATCTCTGGCACTATCTTCTACAAGAGTGTCATGCTGCTAGCATACGCTGATGATATTGACATCATTGGCAAAAACGCTCGAGCAGTCAGTGCAGCATTCTCCAACATGGAAAGGGAGTCTCGTCGTGTGGGTCTAGTGGTGAACGAGGACAAAACGAAATACCTTGTGTCAACAAACAAAGAGTCACAGCGTCTTGGACAAAATGTCACTGTTGACAACTACACTTTTGAAGTCGTCAAGGATTTCGTTTATCTAGGATCCAGCATAAACACCAACAATAATGTCAGCCTTGAGATCAAGCGGAGACTAACTCTTGCCAACAGGTGTTACTACGGGCTCAGTAGGCAATTGAGAAGTAGAGCCCTCTCTCGACCGACGAAAATAACGCTCTATAAGTCCCTCATCCTTCCCGTCCTAATGTATGGCGCAGAGACGTGGACATTGACCATCAATGATGAGAGACTGTTAGGAGCGTTCGAGAGGAAGATACTCCGTAAGATCTACGGTCCAGTATGCGTGGACGACGTGTATCGAATAAGATGGAACGATGAGCTGTATGAGCTGTACGCCGACACTGACATAGTCAAGCGTATAAAACTCCAGCGGCTTCGCTGGCTGGGTCATGTTGAGCGAATGGAAGAAAGCGCTCCGGCTAGAAGGGTGTTTTATTCGAACCACGGTGGAGGATCACGCAGAAGGGGACGTCCTAATCTCCGTTGGAAAGACCAGGTGCAGGGCAACCTGACTGCACTTGGCCTTATCAACTGGCGCCAGCGCGCGCATAGCAGAAGTGACTGGCGAAGATTTGTGGAGGCGGCCAAGACCGATCATCGGTTGTAGCGCCAGCTAAGTAAGTAAGTAAGTAAGCTGACCTTTTACTCCTTAAGCGAAAGGCAAGATTATGGTATTTCCCAATAATGGTAATTTTTCCCACACCTATTCTTAAAGTTATTTCAAATGGTGCACCGAATTTGGTCAATTTTGCAAAATGAATTATTTTGGGTTTGAAATGGGAAATGCAAGTAGATAGAATAACAAAATTGATATCGAACTTATAACCTCGTAGGACTACCAATATTTTTGAAAGACTACAAGAAAACATAAATAGAATTTGGCAAATTTTATTTGAAGTCGAAATTGCCCATATTCACTAAAATGAATTTGTAATTTGGTCGCAGAAAATACTTACGTACGCCAAATATGTTATGTATGGGGATTTATGCTTTTGTTGTACACTTGGTTACCTTATTTCGTCGGGGTGGACCAAATACTTTTCCACCCTCTAATTAACTACAAATTACTTAAATAAATTGTTTTTATTGGTTAAATTCTCAAAATTGTATCATAATTTCTGCTCAAAATGGGTACCTGTTAAAAATTGATTAAAAAATATTGCAACGATCACTACAACCAATGAAAATTGAAGGTTTTATATTGTTCCATAAATTAGACCAAAATATTGGAAAAAAATATAAATACATATATTATACATTTGGCAATAAAAAACATATTTTTTCACAATATTTTGATTTAATAAGAAAGAATATTTACTTTTCATAGAATCAAAAGTGAACTGCAAAAAAAAATAATAATAATAATTGTTAATCATATTTAACTTTTTGTAAGTGTCTGAATTTCGTTCCATTTTCACACCGCACAAAACATTAGCACAAAAGCGATTAAAAAATTGACTCTGAAGTCTTTTGTATTCGGACATCGGTACTGACCGATACCAAGAGAGTCACGAACTCTAGAATTCTATTTCTTACTTTTTTTATATTTCTGATTATAGAAACTTAACAAAAATGAACGTAACATAGAAATGTAATGAATTTTGATTTCTATGCTAATCGTCAAGTTACTTTTCACAAAATAAATTTGTTAATTTAGTTACTGTCTTAGAATAATTGACGACGGGCTACTAAGTGAGGTGGTGCGGTGCAATGATATTTTGTACAATAAGTTGGGCACAGGTTACGCATAGTGTCCGGGGTTCAAATCTCGGCACAGGCAAAATCAAAAAGTACAAAAATAAAATTTGTTCTACACAGCACCGCCTCCTGGCAGGCAACGGTACATTTTCCTTGTCCTTCCTATCCCTTTCGTTGGCGCTACATGCGGTCATAGTTGACATTGATTAACTAATGTTTATTGTGCCACTTGCCACAATGGCTGTCTATCTCTTTATTGTCCTTTGTCCTTTGATTGCATTCCCTCTCCCATTCTCCCTCCTTCTTCATCCCACCTATTAACACAATGCTCAGCATTCATAGTAGTACAATCAGTGTGTTGACTGTAATATAAAAAAAATTCTTTTTATTTGTGGAAAGTAAGTAAACAGTAGACTTTAAATAATCGTAACAATATTATTTTTATATATATTCTTTGGAAAAAAGGGAAATTGTTGTTGGTAATCAAACATGTTCTTTGTATACTTGGCATATTTTATTTCAATTGACAGCCTCAGTTTCGCATACTTACAAGAACTCTTCACTGTCGTGCGTATACGAGCAACTTTGTGTTTGCCTTCGGTTACTGCGTATGGTGGAGGTTGCCCTTTTTATTGGCATATGTCACAAAGCCCCATAGCATTAACATTTCATTTTAAGTTTCCTTTCAACATTGTAAATATTTTCAAGGAATAACTGCTCTCTATTGAAAGAGCGTCTAAAAGAGTATAGTAGGTATATGTCTGTTGTATAGTTGGCATATTTGTACATAACTAGAGCTAGTTAAAAATTAAACCATTATAAATTTAAAGGCCGTTAAATATTCGAACAAAACATAACTAAACATTTCTATGGCAGTTTTGTTATTGAAATAGAACTGGCAAAATGTTCAGTTTCACTTTGCTTTTAGAATTTTATTAAAATCATTTGGGTAGAAATACATTTTTAATTTTCCATTTGACAAAAATGTTCGTAATCAAATGAAATATAAAAAGAGGGGCATAAACGTTCCCATAACTTTTACTATTCACTTTTATTAACTTTCAAAAAGTTTGTGATTTTTTCATTCCTATTTACCTTTATTTTGCACTCTGTTTCACTTCATTTCATTTTACATTTGACTCTTTCCGAATTTCTTAAAAACTTTTCAATTTCTGGTGTGTTGTTGAGTTTTTTCTTTAAATTTGTTGTTGTTGTTCTTTTTGACACAATAGACACAATATCACTAAAAAGTAAGTAATGTCTCCAGTAACATTGAAATTTTTAATAAAACGCTTTTTTTGGATACATTTTTTTTTGAAATAGAGTTAGATAGAGGGACATGGATTCTTTGAAAAGAAATTTCAGGTTAGTTACGTGTAAGGCGTTTTTCTGGATTGCAATTTTCATATTGGGAGTAAGTTTGATATTCGTTCGTGTGCCAAAGCGTTTTGGGTGGGAGTACTATTGAATAAAGGTACTTCGGTATCAATACTTTTAAGAATCGGGAATTTTTTATAGCCTACACACTCTGTGTACAGGGTATATTGGTTTTGATCATAAACTGGGCACTCACAGGAAATGTTAGTTGTCATCTCATCCTCTTTCGTGCAGTGACGTAACTCTGCCTTATTGAACAGATCTAACATACTTCGGTTATATCTGTACAGTATGCGGTCCACTTTCGCGCAACCGAAATGATTATGGGTGAGGGGAACGAAATACTCTTTACCTTATCTGAAAAGACCTAGTATCTTAATAAGCATGGACTATAGACCCTTTTTAGTTTCTTAAAGCCTAATTTCCTGCAACCAAGTACTAAACGTATCGAATCATTTTTTATGGTTAGATCGGCGCTGGAGATTATCAAAACATTCTTTTTACCAATTTCAAGAAGAAACTCCACGACTAGTATACATTAAGAGCCTTCTAGCTGTCGGAGAAAATAATGAAAACTGCGCCATTTAAACCTAAGCACGGAAAAGTTGTTTAATTGAGCACTAGTCTCTATTGTGTACAAAACACTTGACCAAATACCTTATGGGATTGCAATTCAGAAGTTGAATTGCTCAATCCAAATTTGAGCCATATTTATACCAATTAAGTTCGAAAGAATATATGTTAAGTTATTAGACTATCCAAACAACATAAAGTAGTCTAACAAAGCTTAAAAGAAAAGAACGAACAAAGTCACATTATTTTCGAAGATGTACAATGGTAGAAGACCAATCAACAAGCTATACATTGTTCAGCTGATAAGAAAAGGTAGCATATGCTAAAATAAAGTCAGACATTCATATAATGGAAGTTAGATCCCAAGTCTTTGCAAAGAGTTATCTATAGGCCCATAAGTAGATACTATATTTAAGTTAGTATTCCAACTAAGCCAAAATACTTCGATATTGTCATACTCAAGCATTTGGCATCTACAAAACACTGAATAACTGCAAAACAGTGCCTTTTCCATTCAAAACACTTGAATGGAAAAGGCACTGAAGATTAATTTCCAATCTTTGTAGTAAAGGAAAAGCTGGACAGTTTTTATATAGTTGATGGGTATGTAAAGCCTCAAGCAAAACTTCTGTAATAGCATGTAGAACTGAACTTCGCCGGAAATTGGAATATATTGAAATAAATAAGACTCATGACTACAACCTGCCTACAGACTATCAATTTAAAACGTTGTAATTATGCAGAACCGTGCTGCTTATTCTGGTGCCTAATAACTTGTGGTGCACACTTGTATTACATATTTTTATCTCCATTCATTACATTTTACACTAGATTACTTCAATATTTTGCGTTTATTAAATGCGAGTTTATTTAAATTATGACTGGTCGTTGTTGAAAATTATGTTAATGCTGCAACATTCATTTTATTTTCATTGCAAAATAAAGTTTCTACTTTCTACAGTGAATTCATTATGCGTGTACTCGAATTTAAGCTTGATATTTATGAAATGTAATGGGTTGTTTTTTTTTTTGATTTTTTTAAGTCAAGTACTAACTACTAGCAGCATCTGACCAATGACGAGTTGGATTTTAAATATTTAAATATTTTATTTGCTTAAATTGCATTATAAATTTTTGTAAATAATTCAGGTCCGAGGAAAATTCAAATAACTCTTCCTTTGAAAAATATTTCAAAAAAAGTACTCAACATTTCAGCAATCTATCAATTAAAAAACCAGAATAAAAGCAAAAATCCATTTTGAAAAGAAGTGGCGATTGCCATCCGTTAATAGTTGCAGTACCAACATTTAATTTGATGATAAAGTGATAAATCCTTGTATTTCCATATGTACTCGTATGTAGCTGAGATACCGCAATTGAGTGGACGCGTATTCATTTGGTAGGTAGTTCTCGATAAAGTTGGTCAAGTGAGAAAGAAAGCAGAATCTTTTCGAGAGTTTTAACTACGTGAATACGATTGTACGTTTCATAATAAGCTCTTCTCCAATGTTCATAACCGCAATGGTAGAGTTAAATATTATATAAATTTACTTTAATATTAAAAAAGTAAAAATAAAACTGTAATGATTTTCACATGCTCCGTCATAAGTAAACATGTCACATGTCACGTGTAATAACGGGATACATTAAGTTCCGGAAATGGAAAATATTTTATTAATAAATGATATTAAAAATCAAATACGTAGGTATCCACAATCCGGAAATGCATTTATGCACGTACAAGAAATACCAACTTTTCAATTGCTCCAGCGTGAGCAACGAGCAACTACAAGACTGCAACTGCGACTGCGACTACAACAATGAATTGTAGTCTTAATCTTTAATTCAACAAAATGCAGCAAATTGTCAATATTGGTTCACAATAAGTATTAAGTATATAAGAGAAATGACATTTCCTCCCTTTTTATTTATTTTTCTTCAAGTCTTTCTACAATGATTTCAAATTTATTTGCTTACTCACATTTTTTACACATTTTTGCATGAATTTTTCATTTAATATTTTTGCAACGTTTCCATCTAGTGCTTTTTTTCTTTCCGTTGGTTTTCAAAAGCTTACCATTTAAGGCATGAGTGTGCATATGCAAATATGTATAGGTATGTGTGACGCATGTATGCACAGACATGTGCTTATACACAAATTCGAATTAAATCACAAACAAATAACGGCAATATCCTTTTGCGGCATTCACTTTTTTCTTTTTTCAAACATACACACTTTCATATATACTACATACAAAGATACTCGTGTAGCCATATGAACGTAGTGGCATTTGTATGCGCACATGCATGTTTTCATATGAATATAACAGTGTGTGTGTGTGTGTGTGTGTGTGTGTGTGTGTGTTTGTGTGTGTGTGTGTGCTTGCTCAATATTGGCACTGAAATCATCATCGCTGAAATGTCATCAGAGTTAAAAATTTATAATATTTAAATTCTGGGCTGTTAAAGTGTAAAAGTGTAATTAATTAATGAAAGAAAAAATTTAAATGAAATAAAAGAAATAGCAAAAAGAAAGCATTTTAAAAATGTTGATACATTTTGAGTGCAATATAAATAATAAATTACAATTTAAAAGATATATTTAATATAAATTTGCATGTGCATGTTCACATATAATGTTGAATATAATCAGTTCAAATGTTAATTTCTGATTGTATAAATACATACAATAATTTAACATGTTAAAATGTTCGAACGTACAATGAATATTTTAATAATATTAAGTTTGTAAACTAAATTATCATCAACAATGTCTAAATACAAACAGCACCTTAATTTTCATACACTTCCTTCAAGTTTTGCTGAATTTGTGGTAATTGCGTTGTGGGTGTGTTTGCTTAACCATAATTTTCGTTGACATATTGTATGTAGGTATAACATCTAAACTAGAACCGAATGTTAAAATCTTGGTGTGTAATTGCTTGTATGTGTGTGCGTATGCCATATATGCTGAGCCCCAGAAAAACCATTTAAACAAAAGCCCGAAAATATAATAGGTGCAAGTGTCTGTTGGGAAAATGTGCGAAATGAAGAGAAATAAAGTAAACGTGCAACGCGTCGTATGAGTGACTTACGTTTACTTGATCGGTATGTTTTGTGATTGCTGCAAAAGGTTCTCTAATTGCTTGGAATGATGTTATTTCTAACTAACGCTGTAGGTACATTTTTCAGAGGAGAAATTTGTGAAATATTTTTTACTCGTATATCCATATTTAATATCGTTGTTATTAACATTATCTATTTAAGTAGAGAAAATATGTTGTCACACATAAAAACGAAAAGTGAATACCAACAAAAGTCTTTGCAATATTATGTTTTCAGAATTTTTGGCAGTTAATCTTGCTGGAGTATATTCTGTACAAAAAGTACGGGGAATTGGTCAATAAAACACAAAATATTTATTATTCATTCAAATTTATTGTATCGCCTTCAATAGTAGGCTACTTACGAAATAATACACTTATGCCAACTAATCATCAAAACATTTCTCAAACGCATTTCTTGGAATCGACTTCAGTTGTCGCAGCGAATTCTCTTTTGTGTCTTCTAACGACTGAAAACGGGCGCCTCGAAGTGGTTATTTCAGTTTCGGAAAGAGAAAACGTGAGGCAGAGCCATATCAGGTGAATACGGTTGTTGTTCGATGATGTTTGTTGAGTTATTGGCCAGAAATTAGCTCACAATTATACAATGGTACGAATTAATACGAAAGACAAAGAAAGTTGAAGACGTTGGTGGCCAACCAGAGCGAGGCAAATCTTCGTCCGCTTTTGAATACACTCTACCACTCATAGATAAAGTCGATTCACTGTAAGCCTTCTGTAACATTTTCAGCGATTCGGCGCACGAAATTCCATTTGCAATACATAATTTGAGACTAATTCTGTGTTCGATATTTTTGTTCATTATAAAAATCGCAAAACACACTTAAGCTAAACTGACTAAATCGAACCTGTGAAGAAATTAAATGATAGCCCTCCAATTTCACGTCATCATCAGTGGTCTTAGTCCATATAAGCTAATCATATTTGAAAATGTACACGAATGAATGGCATTATTTTAAGCAGACACACAACACTGTTCTATTTGCTTATATCTACCTGGTAGATCCCACTGAGGGAGTCCACGTTAGGGCTCGTTTTGCGCAAAGTGTAGCCAGTCAATCGACTGCCATCTTGACCGTCTGATATGCATGTCGATGTCTTCCTAGTCCCTGGTTCGTCTGTATAACTACTCATTAGAATTTCTGTTAGGCCAATAAATTCGGAGAATACTTTGGAGAAATATATTCCGAAATTATTGCAGTAACCTTGTGATGCCACCTTCCACGTTGGTCACCTTTCGCGCCACAGAGTAGGGTCGACTTTGCGTTGGGATTATAAAGTCGTAGCATTGTTTTAGTGCTATATACGTTGCTGCGCCAGACTTTGGACAAACTGGCAAAACTGGCTTTGTCTTTATTTATTCCGTTCGGTACTGCCGTCACCGTTTACGATGCATCCGACTTAGCCAAATGAGTCTACTTCGGCGACGCCCTGACCATTTATAACGACTGAATTTATTAAGGTTTAGTCGTCCAAACTTCGCAGCGTTTATTATAGGCCTGATGATGCGGCTTCGCTTTAGTGCATATACATAATTTCATGTTTTACAATAAATCCGAATAAATATTTGCATATATGGGAAAATTTCACATAAAATTTTTTTATTTACATACCTGGTTAGATAGGTCCAAAAATATTACACTTTTTCAAAGTTCTTATTCTGAGCTCTTTTAATATTAATTCAAAAAACCAAAAAAACTTTCTACATATTAAAGTACATAATTTAAAGTTATGTAAATTTCTGAATTTAGTTATTAAGGGATTATGACTTGATTTTTAGAGACTACTGAAGTTGAGGTGTGAGAAAGAAGGGGCTTTGCGGTGCTCTCGTAACAGATGGACTGAAACAAATAATCGAAATACATATTTTAGTATACATATAAACCTAATGGTCTTATGTCTCCAAACCGGAGTGAAAGTTAAAATAACATATGGCGCGACTTACCAATCATTAGTTTGCTATTCCATCTCCATAGTGTAGTCTAGACTTCCTAATAATTCTCCTCGCCAGTTTTTAATTAATTTTTTATTTGGGTTCTCCTTTTTTTCTTTGGCTGAGAAGAAGGTCTTTTTTCTTCACTTGAAATTCGTACTTATATTTATTATATAACTTTTTAGGATATAACTTTAGGAGTCGAAAATATTCATAAAATTTTAATCGCACTTTTTTGAGATATTAACGAACCAAAATATACAAAATTTTATAATAATTTTAATAAATACGACAAATACACTTCTTAAGTGAAGAGTTCATAATTATTCCTAGAATCTGATGATGTATTTAGTTATTCCCCAGCACATCACCTTTTCGCAGTTTAAGACAATTTTTTATTTTTTTATGAAGTTTACTACTTTAGAACAGTTTTCTATATTTACGAGGGATTAAAAGATGATCATCGCACCGAAAATTGTCACGGAAATGATGGGCAGCGCCCTCTATTAATCGAGTATGAAAAAGCTATATTGATGGAGGGAATAGTTTCTTGTTAAATTTGAAATTTCAAACCAACAAAATTTAGATATCTCTAGAGCTGAAAGAATGAGCGAGCATAAACTAAAAAAAACGTGAGACGTATGTGTTACGATCAAATCTTCAGCAAAAACTGTGGCTGAGAGATAGCGAGAATGTAGACTTCGTCGAAAAATGGAGAACCAACAAAATTCAGATTCTGCGTAAAAAAAAACCCAAAAACCAGCACCGAGAGATCGCGAGAGTGCTTACCAAGTAACTTGATGCACAACAGAATTCAAATTTCATTGAAAAACAACTCGCAAACACAAAGTAAGTGAATTAATTAGAGCCATTAGTCTCATCTCATTGAGTTCCGATGAATGTTCTCAAATTATACAACACCAGGCAGTTATTGATTGGCCGAATTCCCAACTTCTCAACGAAAGAGAACGACAGAAGATTTACTTGAAAATTTGCCTGAAAATATTTCCTCCGTTGAAAGAAATCAACTCGCAACTCGCATCAGCACAACAAAACATAGACGAGATTTGCACAGTTTCTAGTCACTTACTTACTTACTTTTGATGGCACAACAGCCCATGCCATGGAGGGCCTAGGCCGAGCTTTTCGCATCCACTCATGTTGTGCGTGTTATATTTGTACATGAATGGAAGGGACCTACAGTTTAAAGCCGAATCCGAACGGCGAAGGAAAAGTTTCTAGTCAACCTAATAATAAAAGGCAAACTTTCCACCTGTTGAGATCATACAACCCGAATATTCTGATGATAATGATTATTATAATGATGATGATGGTAAAATTATGATTGTAATGATGTAGCAAATAAATTCGCATGCCTTGCGCATGAATATTTTGATGGAGATGATGATTTTGCATAGGGCGTTGCATGCATAGGAAATGGAAACGTTAAAAATTAAGTTAATCCAGATGTAGCTCACCTGGAATCAGAGAATCATCAAACTGAACTATAAAAGTCTTATTGTTTTTTTTTCTTTTTGGTACTTTTTTTGTCGTATTTTTGGACGTGCTGGGGATAAATCAAATACACTGTGGGATTTTACGGCAAAAAATTAATTTTACGTGTAACGTTTCCTTTGTATTTTTTAAAAAATTAAAATTTTACACACAGTATAATTTGATTTAAACTTTTTATTTTCCCTTTTTTTATAAATATATGTTATATTTTAAAATAAATTGTTTTCATCCTTTATATGTTAAATCACATGCAATATTAATTGTTGTTATTTTTGCAGTTAATAAATTGTGTATAAAAAACATATTTTGCACTTTCAATTACATATTTTTAAATGTTAAGTGCAAGTTATGCGTATATTTTAGTTTTGTAGAGCATTAAATTATTTTCCATAGTGATAATATTTACTATCACGACCCAAAAGTCCGTTTTTCTTATCGCTTCAATAAAACAAAGTGATATACTTAAAGCAGTGACAGGTAAAAGTCAGTTGTCAACTTAGTATTTCAATATCGACAACTCCCTCTTTTTTCTATGGAGTTTTTAATGAATTCGCTTTCAGCAGTTTCTCAGAAATTTTCTCGATTTCTCGATTCTTTGGGGATAGTGCTCTGAAACATTCAAACACAAACTACCTTTTCATTTGTAAAGTCTATTCAATTTTGAAAGGAATTGAATAGAATTAAAATTTTTAGTAAAATAATGTAATTTACTATGTATGTGATATAATTGTGATTTTCATCGTCATCACTTAAACAAATAGCGATTGGGTCACTAATTTTTAAGAATTGACTACACTTTGCCAAAGATATCGATCTTTTTGTTTGAGAATATAATCGGGCTTATCTGTTGTCCATTTCCCCCAACACGTTCAGTTGTTGATATTTTGATCTTTCAAGGTCTTTGGTGTCTGAGAAAAAGTTCTTAAGGAGACTCCACCAAATTATATTTGTCTTAATGGTATCCCCCACTTTCTACTCATTCAGAGGTATTTTTTGAAAGGTTTATTTTTGAATACCATCAAATTTCAAAAACCATACGGAAAAGTATCAATATGTTTTTGGAGAAACTAAAAAAAATTGCTAGGGTCGCCTATAATTTGATTTTGTATTTTACCATTATCAATATGTATCGTTACAGTATTCATTTTTAACCAAACTGCGGATGTATTGAAGCAAAATTAACAACAGATTCATATGACCAAATATATCATGTTTTTATTTTAATTCTTCAAAATTGGAACTATTCATGCAATAAACTCAAATGATCTAGCGTATATTTTCCGGCAATGAATTAGTGCAGAATATGACAGTGAGATTAACAAAACCTGGTTGATATGGCAGGACAATTTAGGGCAGGGAAAAACATCGACAACTATCGACTTACATAGATTGGTTGTGCACATCGGTAAGTATCGATAGTTTCTAGTGGTACCGATGTTATTAATGATGTTACAGTGGCTTCACTGTTAGTGGCAAGCATAGAGCGCATCAGCCGACGTCGACGTCTCTGCTCAATTGATGTCGACGTCTCTGCTCAGAGCTATAGAAAAGGATATCACCGATGTTTCTCGATGTTTATTGATAGATTTGCCAAATAATTTCAACATTTTCCCCAGCCTTAGTTGAATTATATGTCGGTAGTTAGTATTAAGATTTCTGCATGAACTACTAGTAAACGAAATTAAATTGCAGTATAAAGGGAAACGAAAAATATAATATCTTGTATTTTCATGTGTATACAGGAGGCTGCAATTGAGTTCACGTGCATACATATACTTAGTATGCAGTGGACTGTCGTCATAATTCAAAATAATTTTGTGAAGTGAAGAAAAAAAGGATTTTTCTCTGATGAGAATTTCATGAACACGAAAACCATTTGCATATTCTCTTATAACTTCTACTCACATGTATTTAGGAAAAATGTTCGAGGAGCAATTAGTTTATAGTTAACTACCTCATCGTAATCTTCCGTATTCCTATGATCCTATTGAGGGTTCCTTCCTTTGGAGGAGCTGAACTTGGATAAAACTTTTTGAAATGACGCCAGTCCGCATACATATATCGACAGTTTATATAGAAACTGTATCGTTAAATTAGCTAATAACAAATACTATTCTTCCTTAATTTTTAGACGAATCTACTATAAGTTTACACTCGCAATAATTATTGACAATTTGTAGTCAGTTCATTTTGTTTACTCTGTAGGATACAATCTCACAGTCTTGTGCATGTATTAACATTTTCCGCTTGCATTTCTGCTTTGAATAATTGCAGCCAAACTGGACGGCGTAAAAACCTATATGCGTATGCGGCGTGTGCCCAATCATCTTCAGGTAAAAGTCATTAAATGGTTCGATTACCTGTGGCTGACCCAAAAATGTTCCGATGAGGAGCGAGCCGTATCCTGTCTTCCTGATAAATTAAAGGTAAATATGAATGTATCACAGAATGGCAACAAAAACAATGCATACATACCACTAAGAGAACACAACATGTGCATGTAAGAGATGGTTCACATACAAGTACATGCACATATGTACACACACAAACACATGGAACAAAATTGGGAATAATACACTAGAGGTGCCTACAATTGTACAGAAGAAATTAAAGGTTCTGTAATTATAGCAAGTCGGGCATGAAAAGTTTGTAATGTAAAATGTGAAATCATTCGGTGTCCACGTAGCAGCCCCTGAAATATTAGTAATCTCAACGCTCATAAAGATATCCAATCTTCTATAGATTATATACATTATGCGATAAATTGCGTATCCCTTTTAATTGCACCAAAAACGTATGTTAAAAATTTAGTGCAAAATGTACCCAAATTCTTTGGGTCGATATTCATCGCCTGGATTATTGCTATTTACTCGAGTTTGCTTTTCCCAGCTTCATTCACGAAATATTTCTCTGAAGTGTGCTTTTAAAAAAATGAACCTTTTAAAATTTTTAAACAGTCAAAAGGGACAAAAAAAATTTCGAAAATTTGTGTATTTAAATTTGTTCGACCTGTTTTGAAAATGAAAAAAAAATCGTAAATAACATTCAATGCCTTGTATGTATAGGTAGATTCGGAACGAAGAAATTCCAAAGAAAACAGTAGTAATTTTAGGGCTTATGAGCGATGTTGATATTCCGACCATGTAAGAGATACACACTTTCAGGAGCTATGGAATCTATTTTCAAACTTGTTTAAGTGCTGAGGTAAAACTTGAAGCCCTTCTCTCAAAATTCAAAGAACTTTTTTTATGTGCTGCACCTCTAATGCACACTCATGCAAGTACATGTGAATGCGATCTGGAAATATTCCACAAATTTACCTGGCTCTGCAAGAAGCATTTTGCAATTGCTCTTTGGAACTTGTTTACTTGGGCGAGTGTGTATGTGTGCGTATGCACCTATGTAATTTCTGTTTTTTGTTTTACGAGTACATACATTATGTAGATTTGGACATTTTCCAACATATAATTACTATTTTATTTTTACAATTTTCAGGCTGAAATAGCAATTAACGTCCATTTAGATACACTTAAGCGAGTTGAAATTTTCCAAAATACCGAAGCTGGTTTCCTATGTGAGTTAGTGCTGCGACTGAGGCCGGTTCTATTTTCGCCGGGTGACTATATTTGTCGAAAAGGTAAGTCGATGTGTTGTGAGTGTGCGTGTGTCTGTGTCGATTTATGTAATTGTACGAATTCTATTTGAATTGCAAAATTAAAGAGAAATAGCATTTAAACCTTTTATATGTTGCCAAATATTGAGTCAAATTCAAGTTGATGATAAAAGTGGTTAAAAATGCTGCTTGACCGTTTTCACTTATTTTTTCTTATTTTCTTTCTATCGCTCATCTTTGAACTCCCTTCACAATGACTGTTCTACTTAACTAAACGCCATCAACGTTCCTCAATCGAATCGCCCAACTATTCAAACCATATTATCTGATAAAAAAAAAATGTGCTCAACATAAATCAACAACACCGCATTGAACAACACCTGCAAAATATTGACGATTGACAACAACAATGATTGGAATTTGCAAAAACAAAATGCAAACCTCCCCTGCACTTACTCCCATTTACTGCAAACGTTTTCCTTCATTTCCATTTCACCATTCATTCATTCACTCAATCGACCAACCGTTGTTATCTAAACGTTCACACACATATACCACTAACATCCACATTGTGTACAGGTGAAGTTGGCAAGGAAATGTACATTGTGAATCGTGGCCGCTTGCAGGTGGTCGCCGATAATGGGAAAACTGTGATGGCTTCTTTGAAGGCAGGTTCCTACTTCGGCGAGATTAGTATACTGAATATGGGCACAGCAGGTAAAGAACTTGGTAAATATCAGTTTTAGTGCGCCAGGCGGAACAATATAAACATACAATCTGCAAGTAAATTAATATCAATTAATACAAATACTTATAATGATGATATCACAACAATGATGATTAATTAATAACTACAACAAACACACATAAATATATGAAAATAATAGGCATATTATTCATTATAGTACAATATATTAATTCATACAGGATGTCCCAAAATAAGCTAGTTCATAACTAACCAGAATGTCGGAATTTACCTTGGTAAATATTTTTAGTTTTTGCGATATAACCACTTTTTCGTGAAAACACATAAAGCGGCCAAAATTGATTTTTTCCAAATTTTTTTTTCTGCGTTCTCATACAACAATTAAAATCTTAAAACGTGGAATTTTGTAGCTGGTGCAATCGAACTAAGATGTTAAATTTCGCGAAATTCATACAAGTGCCAATATCTCAAAAACTAAAAAATAAGTACATTTTGATATTCTGGTCAGTTAAGAGCTGACCTATTAGCCTTCCAATTACATTGAATTTTGAGACACCCTGTTTACCATCTTTGTATGCCTGTGTTAAAAAATTTGCTCTCTCTCTCTCTCATGTAAAGTAACATTCCTAAGTACAATTTTCATTTTATTCATTGAAACCTTGTTGTTTTCTTGCATTTGCATTAAATTTTTTTCATTTTCTTAATTACATATCTACTTGTTGTTTAAATTATTATTGAATGATTGTCATATTTATTCTGAATTAATTGGTGAACACATATAAAAATGTTTATTTTTTTCTATTGATTAATTGAGCATTCCTTGGTAGCGAGGAAAATTTACAATGTTCAATGTTAATGAAATTAAGTTTAGCAATAAAGTAGAAAGTAGAATGCCCGGATACTTACTTAGATAGCTCTGCGACCGAGCTTCGTTCTGTGGATTGAACAAAAATCTTGAGTAAAAATCATTTTTGTCGCTAAGTTGACACCACTGTCCCCTATTATGACGTGAAGCGCGTTGAGCGCGATCTGTCATTTAGTTTGTTAACATTGCTAAAAATATCGAACAAAGAATTTGTCTCAAATTTTGTATTGCAAATGGAATTTCGTGTGCCGAATCGCTAAAAAAATTTTGCAGAAAACTTACGGCGAATCGACTTTATCAGAAACACCAGCATATGAGTAGGAAGCAGTCGAGATGTGCCGGAAGATTTGCCACTCTCTAGTCGGTAAAGTTGACTGCTTTCTTTGATTACCGCGGTGTGATTCACTTTGAAGGTCAGATGGTATATAAAGAATATTATCTGGGAAAAAGGGGAAAGAAAAATCATGGATTTTGGACCACGACAACTCACCTTGCCTTGTGAGATGACTATCATTGTAAACGAATTTCTGGCCAAATACTCAACAAATATAATCGAAGAAAGATCGTATTCACCTGATGTGGCATCGGCTGACTTTTTTTATCTTTCCAAAACTCAAATTACCACTTCGCAGCACCCGTTTTCAGTCGATAAAAGACACAAAAAAGAGAATTCGCGGCGAGAACTGAAATGGATCCCGGAAAATGCGTTTGAAAAATGTCTTTTGATGATTGGGGGCTTACTTTGAATGCGATACAATAAATTTTAATAAATAATTAATATTTTGTGTTTTTGTATTGACCAGTTGCCGGCACTTTCTGACAGAATTTATACCCCGGAGAAGACAAAGATGAAGTGTGTATTTTTGATTGTTATTTTTACATTCCAATAAATACTTTTTTCAATATATAATATTGGCCTTCAATGTTTCTCACTTCGAAGAAAATTTTAAACTTTTTTCTAAATAGCATTTTAAAATGAAAACTTTTTAACAAAAAATTATGTCAAAATATTTTTTTTATAGATCTCTATATTAATCTGTGTGGTTCAGTATAGAATGGCTCGATGATTGGTCTTTTTTGAACGAATATTTTCTAATACATTGCTCAATTAATTAACAAATTAAATGTAAACATTTATTTAGTTTATTTCGTAATCACACAAAAAGAGCAATACAAAAAGAAATAACTTTGTATTTAATTCACAATTATTATTTAACATATACTCAAAAGCTTACTTTCGTCATTCACATTCAATCATACATACATAAATATTTATACAATATTTTCAATAATAGAAATATTTACATACTTTCATTTACTACAAAATATAAATTCACTATATAAATTTATATGTACTTTATACTCAACGCAAATTGTTTGCATCATCTGGCATCATTCCTGTTTTACTATGTGTATGCGTGTGTGTGTGAGTAACAGACAATTATAATTACATTAATTGTTTTTATTTTTGTTTATTTTTAATCTCGATACTGCATACATAAATTGCTCGTCATATTGTTCATTGCATTACAATATCAACAACAAAACTGAAACAACATGTTATTTTAAGAATTGCTACATATTTTTTCAACCTGGAACATTCATTTAATATTTTAATGTCAAATATTTTATAGCGGACCTTACACGGTCAATTATAATGTCATTATTTACAAAATTTGACATTTTTAATGACCGTCCAAGGCAAAATATCCCTTCATTACTTGGAATGATGAGTGATGGGAAATATTGACGGAATTCAGAAAATTCTGATTGTTGCTGTCGTCACTTGCAGTAATGTTATTTTTAACGATAGTGTTCAATATATTAAATGTTTATTAAATGTCCAATATAATGAGGGAAATATTGGCAATACTAATATTGTCATTATTAATGACCGTGTGAGGGCCGCTTATAGGTAACATTGATATCCCGTTTTAATTGCATCCATCCCCCCACTGTCTCTGTCACTGTGTCTCTCATACGTACTCTTCCCCATTTGTGATGCTCAATATTTTCATTATTATCATGATTTTACTATTTGAATGAAAATAACCATTTAATGAAATTATGTATTTATCGATATCAGGAATTGATGGCAGTAAATTTAACTAACTTCTGACACACATGCATACATAACTTCATACACATATATAGAGGGTGAGACAAATTAAATGTTATCGTTGTTTTACCCTCAATACGGTTTTAAAAAACAAAAAAATTATTATAATATAATTGTAAACTAAGTTTTGAAACTCTGGCTGGAAAAAATTTTAACAATCTACGGATGTGGGCAATTTCGAAACATTGTTTTCTCTATTGGGGGAAATAATCGCATCTAGCATAAATATGCCTTAAATCTTCGAGAGTCAACCGGGGCACCTTTGTTATTTGTCAACAACAAAATGTTTAAAATAACACAAAATTATGTAAATACGTAGGTAGGTTTTATATATATACAAAAAATGCTATTTATCACACGTTTCATTAAAATCATTTATAAGGAATAATAATAATAGTTTAAAGAGACTTAAAACTGGGAAAATGTCTTTTATCAAAACTTAAATATAACGATCGTTTTGTAGAATATTTATGGATAAGTTTTCTCAAATACCTGGTTTATTTGAATTCAGCAACTAAAACTCTAGTGGTCGCTGTGGCGTAGTGGTAGTGCGTTGGACTGCTACGCAGAGTGTCCGGGGTTCGAATCTCGGCACAAGCAAAATCAAAAAAAAAAAAGTTGAAAAAATAATTTTTCTACACGGCACCACCTCTTGTCAGGCAATGGCAAACCTACAAGAGTAAAAATTGCTATGAAAAGCTTTTCCTTCGCCGTTCGGATTCGGCTTTAAACTGTAGGTCCCTTCCATTCATGTACAAATATAACACGCACAACATGAGTGGATGCGAAAAGCTCGGCCTAGGCCCTCCATGGGCTGTTGTGCCATCAAAAGTAAAGTAACTAAAACTCTACTGGCAATGACACATTTGATCTATTTTCTTCATCCCAGAGCTGGTAAAAGTCGCATATATTTTAGAGGACCGAATCGGTTTTGTAATAATATCTTTAAAAAAGTATATTTTTCCCAATAACTGTTAACTATTTCGTTGTTGTTACACATGAATAAAAATATTAAGCAAAGAATTTGTATTGTAAATGGAATTGTTGAAAATGTTACAGAAGGCTTACTGTGAATCGACTTTATCAAAACACGTGCATATGAGTGGTACAGAGCATTCAAAAGCGTTCGAGGAGATGTGTCGGAAGATTTGACTCGCTCTAGTCGGTAATGTTGTTTTCTTTGATTATCGCAGTGTGATTCACTAGGAATTCTTGCCAGAAGGTCAGAATATTATCTGTGAAAAAGTGGAAAGAAAACTCATGGATTTTGCACCACGACAACGCACCTTGCCTTTTGAGATGGCTCTCATTGTGAACGAATTTCAGGCCAAAAATCTATAAATATCATCGAACAATCACCGCATTCACCTGATATGGCTTCAGCTGAAACCTTTTCTCTTTCCAAAACACAAATTACCACTTCGCGGCACCCGTTTTCAGTCGAAAGAACACATAAAAGGGAACTGAAGTCGTTTTCGGAAAATGCGTTTGAAAAATGTTTTTTGATGATTGGATTATTCGTTGTCGTAAGCATATCAATTCGGAAGGGGCCTATTTTGAAAGCGACACAATAAATTTGAGTGAAAAACAAATTTTTTGTATTTCTTGTGTTTGTGTTTGTGCTTTGTTTCTTGTTTTTTGAGTCCTTGGAAATTTAAGGTACAAATCAACTTAAAAAATGATAGAATAACATGTAAAATTTCTCATATTTTTCATAGTACATACATATTTTATATCTTGTATTAGAATAAAATTGTCATGCATTTTGTTTCCGGTTCTCCGGTTCTAGGGCCTCTTTTTCATATATTTAAAAATGAAACCAAAAGCTATAAAAAAGTACAATTTAAGTACTTATTTTGAGTTCTTTGTAGACGTGAAAACTCAAATTACCTTTTCAGATAAAATTTTGCAAGCCGGGATCAGAGAGCTTCCCTGGGAGGGTTAAAGCCAGTGCCAACTAAACACTTCTTTGACAAACAATTTACACTACATTCCAGAAAATGTGAAATTCTTTTTTCTTTCAATTCATCATAAGCCAATGCTCCAGAGTCTAGGTTCTCTTCTCTAGGTGCTCTAGATTCACACTAAAAATTAAATAGGTATGAGGGGATAATCTATATGAAATACTCCAATATAAATGGCAACTCCAACCCAAATACATATCAATAGGCACGACTTTGCTCAATGGGTCGGTTGGGCTGCAGTCACACGATATCGAAAATCCGGTTAGATATTGAACTTAGAGTAAAGGTTAACGCATCAGTGTCTGATGCGTCAGTATCTGATGCTTTAACCTGAGCTGAATAATACAAAATTTTTAAGGCACGAAACCCTAAAACCAATGAATACTATTCGCTACTCGCCAGAGACGATTGGCTACAATTTATAGAGGTGATCAAAACAACGAATCATTAGTTTCAGCCTCAAAGCACCAACGAGGTAAATAACTTTTGCCTTATCAATCAATACCCCTTCCACAGGACTCTTTGGAAACAAGTTCATATTAGAAGTACAGCAACCCTTAAAGTATGGGAACCATAAACTCAAAGCGCAGTCTTCTTCTCACACTTCTATGTAACTGTGACATGTGGCAACAATTGCATCATTACATAATGCAATAAACTGACTACAATAAAAAAAGGTTGTGTTATTATAATTTGCCGTCAATGAGCAATCGATATAAATGACATACTCATTAATGACGTGACGTTGATTACACATACTTAATAACAAGGTTGAGGTACACAGATGTACAAATGTATGTTCGTATGTATGCATGTAGTACTTAGTACTGCTTTCATTAATCATCTACATACAAGCAGTGAAGAGTAAAACTGCGATACGATAAATAGACGAAAATGTTGACAAATCGAAAGGTAAGAGCAGCAGAAATATTTATTCATCTAAATAACTACAACAACAATAACATTTTTGAAGTCAATAATTATCATTCGTTAGATTCCAAATGGATCTTGAAAATGTTGAACACAAAAGTTTCTTCCTTTTCAACCATAATTTGTTTCAAAGTTCAACACTCTACTACTGTCTTTTTTTAAATAAAAAAAATTATTTTTAATATCAATTAAAATCCTATAATCAGGATATCCTATGATATCTACTAGAGCTATCATGAGTCGAGACACGAATTTTGTTTTGGATTTGGATTTGACTATGTCACCTTATCTCGAGGTTCACGCCCGTGAACGGCGCCTAGCCACAGGATTAAACGACCAAGGATGATTTCTACGACCTCCTCGACAAAACTTATAAGCATTGCCCCGCCACGATATTAAAATCATGTTAGGCGACTTTAATGCCAAGGTGGGCAAGGAGAGTCTCTTTGTCAGACGATCGAAAATTCAATCTCCACGACGAAGCCGCAATGTCTGATTTTGGTCGTCATTTGTCTTTGCACAATGACACTGACCGACACGACCAACGCAGTGAAAATTGAGATAGACCTCTCGACGCCATTTAATACCAAAATTCGTTTCAGACAAGGTGACTCCCTATCGGGCAACTTCTTTAACCTTATGCTGGAGAAAATAATACCAGCTGCAAACATCGACATCTCTGGCACTATTTTCTACAAGAAAATCAGAAAACATCACGCTGATGATATTGACATCATTGGTACCAACGTGCGAGCAGTCAATGCAGTATTCTCCAATCTGGAAAGGGAGTCTCATTGAGTGGGTCTAGTGGTGAAAGAGGATAAAACAGCGAAAATTGTGTAGTGAAAATTTCTTTTCGAAGGGGGAACAATTTTGAAATATCACAAATTATGCTCGAAATTTTGTAATTATTGAGACACATCTTAAAAAATTGAATTGAGTCTTTTTACTCCTTGAATTGCCAACATTAGATACTATTTATCGTGTCCCAAAATTATTTCTATTTCATATTATTCACAGGTTTGCTTTTCACTGTAATAAAAAGACAATGAAGCTTTCTGTACATTAAATTGATTTCATCATTTTATTTCTGTTATATTCTCTCTACGTGAATGTATTAATTTCGAAATAATTAATTCGACAGTAAAATTTGTTGCTTACATTGAGTAAAAAAGAATGTCATTATGAATATCAATTTGTTCCATTTGATATCAATTAACATTTTGATGATGATGATGGTTATACATTAATTACACTACTCAACCAAATTGCAACTTCTTTCTGCGTGAAACATCTCATACATGATGACGTTGGTGTTTTGATTTTATTAAACATTCTTTTCTTTTGGGAGGTTCACCTTCTCTTTTCATTCAAAATTGCGAAACACTTCCAAATCCCCTTTTTCTTTCAAAAACCTATTCACTTTTGCGACTACAAGGAAGTGGTGAAAATTATTTATTAAGTTTTATGCCTACTTGGTACGACTGCTTCTGCTGCGAGAGTTTAGCTGCAATGGATAAAACTTGAACGGAACAAGAAAAAGTTGACCCGCTGGAGGTAATTTTCATGATTAAAGTGAGTTTGAAAATGTTGCGCCCGGAAGCGGTTCGCCTTTTTCCATCGAAATCAAAATTTAATGGCCTCTTCAACGAAACAAGCGATGACGAACATGACTTTAGAGGAATGGCCGAAGAATAAGTTTCAACCATTACTGTATGCTTTTACACTTAATAAGCATGAATTATTTAAACATGATTTTAAATATGTACTGAAATTACTTTTACCTGGACCTACATGTTTCAATTTAATTTCTAGCTAAAATTGTATTTTATAAATATTTTTCTCCATCAAATAATGAACCTCCCAAAGGACCAAATTTAGTGAAGAAAAACCTTCTTTTGACGAAAATCAGATGGGATGGTTATGTATGAGGTGTCCGGCGCAATTTCCGTGTTGGCTAGCGTTACAGTATTTTAAGTCTACAAATTAAAAATGCAAATATGAAGAATTGTAAATGTTGTTAGAACGAATTCGTTAATAATTTTGAGTCAGCGATCAGATCCTGAATTAAAGGATATCAATTCTTTGGATCTTTTTTTAATTTTAATATTAATTTATTAAATCAGATTAATTTATGTTTCGTGTAACTACTTGCTTATTTATATATGTAGGTATTTATTTTACATATTACAGTAATCCCCGGCTAATTGTACCACGCTTAATAGGGTTTCCTGTTTATTGCGTTAGAAATATTACGTTTTTACTTTAAAATGTACTCAAATTACTTGGTTAATTGCATTCCCTGATTAATTGAAACTCAAATTATACATTTTCATCGATGCAATGAAGCGGGGATTACTGCATATTGTAGTCTTCCTTCTAGTTGGAATGTATGTGTTCACTCGTTGACCTTTTCATTTTCCAAATTAAAAATTGAATTCAAAATTGTTACAAAAATTTAGCAATTAATATTTAATTGAAAATTAACTTATATATTTTCTTTATTGATTACAGTACGAAACAAAAAGAAGTTTCCAAACGCAACCCTCCACAATTTGTTTTCTAGTAAACCCGTTCCGTTGTATTGCTTTGCCTGGCAGTAACTAAACTGTTTGCATTTTCTATATTTATTGCGACATATTTACTTATATTTAAATCTAAACATAAACTTATACATACATACATATCTATTCTATCTATTAATTTACTTATTTTGATATCTACATAGTTTATTTACTTATATAATTATAGAGTATGTTATGTTGTCAGTGTTGAAAATTAGATTGAGTTTTTCCTTTTACCTTTTAATTATGTAAACAGAAATTCATAAGAATACACATTTTACAATATAAAGCAAAGATGAATAAAAGAAAATTAAAGCAAATAAAAGAATTCTCTAGAAAGAAGTTTCCAAGATTCGTATTACAATAAAGATAAAATAATAATCTTAAATTTTTTTTAGTAATATCATATTAACCCTCTAGTTCTCTAGCAGTATTCTAGATAGCGGTTACCAAAACAGGAGTAATAACCACCAGAACAGTAGATAGAAGGTACATTTAATCATATCGAGTAGTGAACTTCCCCAGCTTCCATAATAACGCTTCCGCTATGAGCTGTAATGTGTGTTACAGCCGCTGGAAGCAATCAAAGTCAAAAATGTTCGAAAATCTGGAAAATTAATTGATTGAGTTTGAGAATTTTGGTTAAAAATGAAAACAAATAAATAAAATACTTCCCATGGTACTAACGATATTTAAAACAGTCTATGGCTAGGAATAGGAACAATTATTATAAAATGTTTAATCTTTGAAAAAAAAACAAAAAATCATTAAAGGCTAAAACAACCACAATTGCTTTGAGGGGTCACGACTTCCTGACGTCATAAATCCACGCCAATTCATTTTTTCAAGTTTTTGACGACAGGTCTGTGCTTTTCACATCGACATTTATCTATTATAATTTTTTAGGTCAGTCCAAAATTTGGGAACTGGAGGGTTAAAAACTTACTTAGTTCAGGAGAATAACCGACAGCGGACAACTGGTTTTTCAATTTACTTTTAACAGAACTCCTCTCCGGACTAGTATGTGACGAAATCTTGAGTATAGTCCCAATCGTTTTGTCACGATATAAAAAAGCACGTGAAAATATCAGACTTCGACCTGACCGCAACACTCTCTGATATACTCTGATTAAACTAAGACTCATGTGTGATTTCCAACAACAACTGCTACACTGTGGCGAAGTGCTAGTGTTTTGGACTGTTACACAGAGTGTCCGGGGTTCGAATCTCGGCGCAGGCAAAATTAAAAAGTAGAAAAGAAACAAAAATATTTTTCTACACAGCACCAACTCTTGGCAGGCAATGTTATATTTTCCTTATCCTTTCGTTGGCGCTACATGCGGTCTTCGTCGACACTGATAAACTGAAGTTTATTGTGGTAAAGGCATAACACTTGCCACAATGGCTGTCTATCTCTTTATCGGTGTCCTGTGATTGCATTCCCTCTCTCATTCTCCCTCCTTCTTCCTCCCACCAATTAATCTTCCACTCTGCTTTCATAGGGGTACACCCTGGTGTTGACTGTACCAAGAAAAAAAAGAAAACAGAAAAAACTTAATAGAATTTAAAATTAAATAGAATTTACATTTTCCCAGATTTTACAGTTTAATACATTATTTAAATTAAAAGTGCATGAAAATATTTATGTCTATGTAGTAGGAAAAAAGAAAAAAAGCATCCAGTATTTATAATAATTTCGAAAAAGCTTGTAATTATACACATAAATTTGAATAAATAATGAAGTATTTAGGTTATACACACAGATTATGTATAGCATACACTGACAGTCATTAAGATATGAAGTTGCATGCAACATACTATACATATTAATATTTATGAAATATCAAAAAAGGATACCTAAATGATATGTAATAAACATTCCAATTATATTCCAAAATTTAAAAATTATAAATATTTTTTTTGGTCTATTGTCATCAAATGTAAAGGTAACCGACGTACAGCATCAGTTCGTTCGGTCGGTTACAGTGATCTGTTTGTGTTAAGCAAAAAGGATATGTGGGATGTACTTAAGGAATATCCAGCGGCGCGTGTGCGACTCGAATCGATAGCAGTGAAGCGTTTGGAAAAGTATAAGAAAGCGCCATTAGAAAAAGGTAATTGATTAATCAAAAGGCTATAAATAAATATATAAAAATGAAAGAGAAATACACACATGCAAATACTAAACATTAAAATTACGTTTATACACATACACAATCGTACATGCCATACTCTTTAATCAATTCGAATAATGTCAATTCAACACCGAAATTCTGTCTAAAGAACTTGCTTCATTTTAATTTTAAATATAGTAAAATACTTTAATGTAGTTGCCATGGGACGTTGTCAATCTACGCCCGGTTTAGTTGAAAGTTGCGGGCGTACATCACTGGAGGATATGTGGCTGCCGGGTGGTGTGATACCTTCGACATTACCCTTTAGTCAGCAGCATCAACAACAACAGCAGCAACAACTTCAGCAACAGCAACAGCAGCAGCAACAACAGCGGCAAAGTATAAGTTTTAGGTAATTTCTAATATTTTTAAAGCTCATTCTAGATTCGTCTCTAATATTATTACTTATTTTTCTCACTAAACCATATTTGCATCATATTTTATTTTTTCCGTTAGTCGTGCTCCTAGTCCACGCTCAACACAGACATATACCGACCGCATTGTACTCACAACTGATTCACCCGGCTCCATGAGTCCCAGTGTACACAGTTCAGATGATCGACCGCGTAGTCGTGCAACATCACATCATTCGACGCGCCCACAATCGCAACCAAGTCGAACAGGTAAGCAGCTTTCAATACCTAAAAACACATAATTTCTAATACTGGAATGGATGTGGGCGCCAGTTATTACTGCCGCAATTTTACTCGTTTTAGCTTCTTCTCAATGATAATTTCTTCTTGGAATGTTGAAGGTTTGACCTGTTTATTGAGTAATGGAGCATCTGTGTTCATTGAGCCTGACCACACGAGAGCGATTTCGCATGACGCGTGTTTTAGTCTCGGTGCACCAGGTTACTTCCGGGCATAAAATATTGCACTTACTCGAACCTAGGAAATTCGCTTTTTACACAGCATAATTGTTCTCGTGTGGCCAGTTTCATTCAGTCATCTCCCCTTTTTGCAGTATTGTTGTGCCAAGTCTAGGCAATTCATCAGCATTATTATTTCCATGGCAATATTATATTATAAGTCATATATTTAATCCTTGTTTACGCTACATACTGCCGGTACTGCTAATAAGGTTTTGAAAGTTGTTGTGCCGGTTTTCGAAAGATATACGTCTGTTTAACAAAAAACGTTGATCTCTTACTCAATTAACTTCCAACAAAAATCGGAATGTGCTATTTTACATAAATACATATTTTTGCGGTTGTCGACGCATACATTTTTCTGTTTGCACTTTCCACTGTAACACGTGTAAACAAAATGAGTGTGCAGTTCAAGAAACGTTTCGAAGCGAGATTTTTAACAAAGCATCCTAAAGGGCATAAATGGTCAGTTAAAAAAACTGCAAAATATCTTAAAACTACTTGCACATTTGTTAAGAGGTGGTCTGAACGTTATTCAGAAACAGGAAAAGTTGACGACGAACCAGAAAGAGACCGAAAGCCTACCACCTCCACGCGGCAGGATAAATTCATCGTTGAGCTTTTTGAAAAAAATTCAATGATCAGTTTAAGGGAAGCAATCAGTCATAAAACGTAGCACTACTTTGTCAAAACCAGTACTTTCACAAAAGCATGTTGAAAAGCGTCTTCAGTGGGCCTAAACAAACATCGATCGAGATTGGACCAAAGTAATATTAACAGATGAATCCACTTTTGTGTTGTTAAATCCAATTAAATATGTTTGGTTGAAAAATGGCGAAAAATGTATTCAACGAAGTGTAAAACATCCACAGAAGGTTCATGTCTATGGATGATTCACGGAAAATTTAAATGCCGTTAGAATGCTGAAATTGTATAAGGATTGACTATTAAAGTCAGCTGAATTATTATATGGGAGAAATGAAATCGATTGGATATTACAAGAAGATAACGACCCGAAACACAGAAGTAAACTATGCACTAAGTGGAAAGAGGATCACAATATTACAATTTTGGATTGGCCCTCTCAGTCAACCGTTGCAAATCCCATAGAGAATGTGTGGGCTCCAATGAAAGCTAAGATATCCAAAAAGAAAATAAAATCATCAAAACATTTTATTCGATTGCTCAAAAGTACATGGAGGTCTCTTTCCGTGAAATATGCTGAAATTCAAGCTACCAGTTGTCGCCAAAGATGCCAAGAAATTATAGACAATGCAGGAGATTGGACCGCATATTAAACTTCCTGTCGAAAACCATAATAATATGTATTTCTCAAAAATAAAACCCTTTTTCAAATAAATGTAACATACAGTCTGTTGGAGAAAAACGTTTTTTGTTGAACAAACTCTAAATAAATAAATAAACAAATAAATAGAGATATTTGGCCCGTAATTCACCCAAGGTTTATCGGCTACCTCATTCATTAAATACTGTCTGTCAACAAGCACTTTGGAGGTCAATGGATGGAGGGATTTGATTGCATATTGGCAGTTATTATTACATACAGATTATTTCTTACCATCTTGTTCTCATAGTTATTGCTCCTTTGAAGATTTTCACACTTTTTTTATAGAACTAATTCTATTTAAACAGATCTCGATATTCCTTCCGGAGATTATTGATTTTAGCATACACACCACCTTGGTGTTTTCCTTAGATACAGGCTTTCTTATTATATATACATGTATCTCGACATCAGCCCCACCTACCGGGTTAAAAAAATAGATAAACCCACTGTGAGTTGAAATTTATTTGACAGCTGGAGTCCGACGCAGCACACTCTCGCGCTATTGTGTTCCAGCCTTTAAAGAATCTATCTTCTATCTATCTACACATTTATACAGACTTATTCCAGAATTGAAAATTACTACAAAATCTATGTACTTTCCCGGATTTTCTTTTGCTAAACATTTTTTCAGGACCATAACGAATAAAAGAAAAACAGTATTATGCAAATCCATGCATATAGTAGCGAGTTCATACAAAAATCCCATGGAAAAAAGAACTTTCAGTTTTTCCCGAAGTTTCCAATTTTCCGGTCAACTTTTCCATATTTCCTCACTCGGACTATGACGAACATTTAAAAACAAGTATGAGCCAAATTGGTCAAGCCGTTTTTAAGTGCTGTAATTACATATACAGGGTGCGCGATCTTTTATGTCGGTAGGTGAATATTGAATAAGTTTAAAAAACAACCGATTTCGATCTAATTTATAGATATTTTGATTTAATTTGGTCCTTTACAATTTATTCAAACTAATTTTTGAATACAACATCAATCAAGTGGCCAAAGCAAAATGTGCTCCTTTTTCTGCGTTTTCCATTACTTTTTCGAGCATCTGAGGCTTCCTGACGTAAACTTTGCTTTTCAAATAACTTCACAAACAGAAATCCGGAGGGGTCGAATCTGGAGATCTGGGTGGCTAGTCAATGTCGCCATTTTTTTATGGCCCAATGATGGTTTTGGCACAAACGCCCATCCAAGCAGTCACTTTTTGGTCACGCAATGGTGTTTCATAAATCTTGTGTGGATTCTCAGTTCTCCAAATGCGGCCATTTGATTGTTAACGGCGCCTGAGTACGTGAAATGGGACACGTCAGCCATCAAAATTCGCTTCAGTGTCAAAATCAGGTTCAGTGTCAACGATTCGAGTGACTGTTTGGCCATATCGCAAGCGATGTGGACGGTGTATCGGTAATATTCTTTGAGTCAATTGCACTTTATACAAAAACCAATTCAAATCACCCTTCCAAATGCGCCGCAAGGTGGTTCCACTGACGCCAAAATGTTAGCCGCGGTGACGATAGGACACATGTGGGTTCTCAGCAACATTCTCTCTTACCGCTTCAACCATTTCATTGGAACGTCTCTCCCATTGTCCCATGCTCAACAAAATTCGACCCCAATTCACGAATAGTGTTGTCAGGCGGTGCTTGTTGGCTACGATATTTACGACGATATGCACGTTGAGTTAACACAGCTGAAGGACCATTTTCAATGTACTGCGTCACTATTTCGGCGCGTAAAATTGTACTGAATTGAAGTTTTAAAAACATGTTTACTAAAATCATTCCGTTGATAAATGTTAAATTTTTCAGTGCGTACATACCGACATTATAAATGGCGCACCCTGTATATAGAAGAATAATACTAAAGATATTTTGCTGGTAGTAGTGAAAGTTAACTAGGAATTCTGAAAGCCTCATTCTAATATTAACTCACTTAAATTACTTTCCATTCTGCCTTTTTGATTTCTTTTCTAGGACACATTTGTGACTCAAGCAGTCATCTCGAATGTTATGGTACTGGATTATCGGTAACAAGTGCCGGTGGCGGTGGTACAACGCCATTGCTTGGTTCACATGAAGCCTTAGAAGATGAAATCAAACGCCTGCGCGAACGCTTGCATACAGTCGAGTCGGAGAATCAAGCGCTCAATACGAAACTGTCACAACAGCAATGGGACTTAGAAAATCGGTTAGCCGAAATTGAAATGCAAATATGCGGTGTGTCGTCTACATCGAGTTTGGATCCCGAGAACGAGACAGAGGAAATGGAGCGGAATCGTGAAAGTATCATATAACACGGGAGCGAGCTGCCCCACCAGCCGATCGGTATGATGACGTCCAACTACTACTTCTACTACTACCACAACATATCATGTTTCTCATGACACATGTTCGCTCATATTCAGCACAAATGCAATAACAAGAGATACAGACATAAAATCAGATACCACATGCAAGTTTCTGACACTTATCATATGTATTTCAATGTAAAGCAAACAAAAATAATAAACAAAGATAATATCATTATCAGCATGATTGTCATCGTCGTCGTGGTGCGTTTGATCATCATCAACATCATCATCGTCAATGTAAAAATTTTTTATGGTTTTAAGCTCATAACTACTCTTGTTTATCTATTGTATGTACATAAACTCGTATGTCTGTATGTATAAGTATGTACTACCTGGAAGTACGTATGTGTTTATGTCTGCATGTGTGTGCGTGTGTATTTCTTCCTATTACTCCTAATCATCATACTCCCAATGTACATACATTGAATTGTTGTTACACATTTTATAAAAATTATTCGTCAAAGTTATCTCATCAATTCTAACTCAAATCAACTACAAATCATTCTCAGTGTGCTCAATGTAAAATTCAATGTTAAATACAAATTACTTATGATAATAATGAAACATAAATCGCACATCAAATGGCCACTACTTACTTACTACTTACTAAAAGGAGCAGCAGCAGCAGCAACATCAGCACTAGCGTTAGCAACAGTAACAACATCAGATAAAACAACAACAGCAGCAGCAACAGCAGCAATCGAATTCACAGTGGCATCTGAAATGATAGCAGCCTTGAAGGATGATACCACCAACCCAAAATGGTCTTATCGACAATTCAACATGGCCACACAGACGCCAATACTACAACAACAGCAGCAGCAGCAGCAACAGCAGCAGCATCAACAAAAATCTAACAATGAAATTCGCTCCAAATGTATGAAATCATCATCACATCTGAGTGCTGATAAAGATCAAGATCGGTTTGCACGTCGGGCAGCAACATATTCATCTCTTTAAGAAGCTCACATGTACTTAAATTATCACGTACCTAGCATATTCACATTTCTATTTGTACAACTATACTCGTACATACATTTTTCGTTCAATGGCAAACGTATTTGTATATATGTATGTAGGTATGTAAGTAGGTATAAATGTAGGTATGTATGTAGAAGATCCAATGTAATGTTCATGTGTAATAGTTACATACTCGCAAATAGTTAGTAGAGTATCTCCTCAGTGTTCCTAACAATTTTATTAACATAAACGCAATTGTACCAAGAAAATAATTGTCTGAATAAAATTTTTTTTCAAAATTCAGTTACTTATGTGAAATAAATTGGAAAACTAAAATCAAGTAATGGCCTAAAATTACACTCAGTAGTTTCGAGGATTCTCGGGGCGCACAATAAGCAGTATAAATAAATGAGATTAATTTGAGTGAATAGAAAATTGTTATAGAGCCGGACTCGGAACTGATTAGGTCTGGCGATTTTATTGAATGAATGTACATCGCACATAAATATCAAGATACTTTTGCGTTTGTACTCGCATCTCTAACTGTATTGAGTTGCGAATATCACTGCCAAAAATGTAAAAGTTTAATAAATTAAGTTCATACTCTGTATGTACTTATTAAAAACACAAAAAGCAGGTAAAACATTCATAAATCAATTGTGTACAAATTCTCCAACCAATTCCTTAATCAAAACATTAACCACAACCAGAGCTGTAAAGTATTTGCATATTTCCAGACCCCGGTACATATACCAAAGTCGATACTACTCAGTACATACTGACATGCACAGCACTGGTACTCACCATTTATATACTGGTACTCGAAAAGCTGAAGTGCAAACATTTTTCAAGTATCCGTATCAGTATTATATTCTCAAATACTTTCAAGTTATTAAAAATTTCTGAGTTCTTTCAAGTACTTGGATATCTTCAAATTTGTAAATGCTATAAGAACTTTCAAGTAGTTGAAAGTAATTCTAAATTTTTTAAAAAAAATTTTTTGACTATCAGTTACTATCACTAATATTTGCAAGGTTTTCAAGTATACTCAAGAAATTCAAAATGACTCAAGAATTTTTAAGTATTTCAAATACTTTCAGGGATTACCATTTTTATGTACTTTAAAGTATAATTTGATTACTTTAAAGTTTTCTCAAGTAATTCAAATATTTTCAATGGATTTTAACCATTTTCTAGCTTTTCAAATATTGTCTAGCATTATCTAATATTTTTGATATATTTTCAAGTATTTACAAAAACTTAAAAATTTAAGTAAGAGTTTCCAAGTACATATTTTGAGGTACTTTCAAGTATTTTTAATTCATTTCTAATATTTCCAACTGTTTTTAAGTATTTGCAAGTGTTTTCCAGTATTTTTAAGTACTTTCAATTAATTCAACGTTCATGGGAGCCTGTTTAAATACATATGTACAGAAATACACAATATGAATTTGCAAAAAAATCTGAAAATTATTTTCAACTAAAAACATAAATAACGAAAAAATGTTGATTCAAGTATTTTAATAGGATTTCAAGTGGTTGTAGTATTTCCCAGGATTTATCAAGAAATTCTAAGAATTCTCAAGTGTTTCCCAGTCAAGTCAAGTACTTTCAGGTATTGTCAAATGTTTTAAGTGTTCTCAAAAATTCACACAACATTTTTCACAAAAGCAGATTTCATTATAACATTACAATAATGCTGTAAAAAATGTATTTCTGTAATTTGATTTTAAATACATATATCGCTTACTTGAATTATTGCAAAATATTTAGAAATTAAATACAGAGCCCAGATATTTGAGAAATACTGGTGGGCTACGACGTCGGTATGTGTTGAGTACGAGTATCAATTCTGGTGCTAGTGCTTGCACATTAAATTTTAAAGCTCTGACTAAAACAAACAAGCATTTTGGATTTATTGCCAGGAAAACAAAAATTTTTTCTGTAGTGAATTTTTAGTACTTAAAATCATTCAATGTGTAAATATTAAACAAAATCTTACCTTCCAACTTTGGTTTTCTTTTGTGTAAAAGTGTAAAAATAATTTTAGCCAAAACAAAAGCAAAAAGAAGAAAATAATTAAGGATATACAAGAATACTTCACAGTATAAGTAGGTATTTCCTAATTTAGAATCTTTTAATATACATAAATAAATACATAAATAAATTGAAAAAGGAAATAAAATTACTTCATGTGTATATTGGAAACGATTTACTTTAAAACTTAAAATACTAAATAAGTTATAAATCAAAAAATATTTGTACTATTGGAAAAGAACTGCCAAATAAAAAACAAAAAACTAATTGGAAATAAAGTAATTTCAAATAAAATTTTTCGTAGACTTAAAAGAGAAAAATAATAATGACAAATAGTGAAAGCAAAGAAAAACAAACAAAAACGTTCCCCCTTTATTAAGATGGATTAAAGTTGCTGAAACATTCCATAATAAATCAAGCAGAAAGTAGCACTCACACCCGGTGTTGCGGCACGACCAACCTCGAATTTTTTTCATACTTCTTGTTACACTTATTTTGAGAATTCTTGATGAGAGAGATTGCAATATAAAAGAAATTTCTGATCACGTACTGTTCCCAAAAACTGATCTCGAACAGCCATAACCTCCGAAATAAACTTCGAAGGACGGAAATCTGATTTGAGTGCCTGAGTTTCTGCTTGAACTTGAAAAAATAAGCGGAGAAATGTTACTGGTTGGTTTAACTTAGTATGGAATGCCCTAGCAGAATACTAAGTAAATATACTTAATAGAATATTAAAAGCTAATATAAATTATTATAAAATTAGTTCTAAGAGAAAAATCTTTAATTTAAGTAGTGCTAATGTTAGGAAACCTTTAAAAATTTAATTATAAAAAAATTCCATACAAAAGGCTTGAATAAGAAGAAGAAGACCAAACATAAATTGAAACTAATTTCATACTTATTAAAAACTTTTTGAATTTTACACATTTAACTTACCCAAATCCACCAATTGGTAATAATTTGATTATAAGACCAAAATAAAAAAATACAATTCCAAAACCATTAAAAGACAAAAGTACTCGTACATAAAATAATTAATTAATAGAACAAGAATAAAGCTAAAAAAACATTGTATGTTTTGCGCACATGTTCTATGGGAAGAAATATGTAAGTTTTTTCTTTAAAA
The DNA here is from genome assembly GCA_958295655.1 of Palloptera scutellata. Classification (NCBI taxonomy): domain Eukaryota; kingdom Metazoa; phylum Arthropoda; class Insecta; order Diptera; family Pallopteridae; genus Palloptera; species Palloptera scutellata. The sequence goes on from OY282451.1 coordinate 37,768,590, forward strand.
TTAATTTAAATTTTTAGAATTTCGTTAAAGTTTGCATAGATTTTATAAAATTTGTTATATGTAGCTACTTTTTTTAAAAAACCAATTATTAAAATTATAAAATTTTTTGAGATAAAACGTAGCATTAAAATTTTTTAATAGTTTAGTATATTAAAAAAAAAAATATGAAAAATATTGTAAATTATTTAGAATATTGAAATTGGGGTTTCAACAGAGATAAAAAACAACATCAAAACTGAAACACAAATGAAATTAGTTCTTATTGTTTTTTGTATTGTTCATTGTTTGTAAATAAAATTAAATATACAATACATAAATGGATATGGAAATAAATTCATTTAATTGGGCTAGTTAGCGTATATTAATAATTTTTATTTAATACAAAAGCTCTCCAACTTTAAAACACAAAAAACTTGGAACAATAATTAAACAAACTACAAAATTGTCAGACAACACATGAAACTCTAGTGAATTTCCATACACTTAAATTTTTAAAAAGAGACATTTCATTATTCGAATAATGTAGAAACAAAATTAAGGAAACTACATCGATTTGGTTGTGTTTGTGATGTTGTATTATTGTAAAACAAATAAAATGCATACCTAGAAAATATAAGTTATAACATGACCTCGTTCCACCAAAAACTAAAAGTAAAAAACAAGTGTATTCGAAAAGTTTCCAATCCGTAAAGCATTGATGTCAGCTAAATGGAAGAGACGAAGTTGAACCCTAACATTAGTAGAATTAATCCAGAGTTTTCAGTTTTACATAAGTTCAGTTTTATGTGTGTACAAAAATATACCTGCGTCGGCATTTCTCATAGACCTAGTACTCGGAGTTGAACTTACACCTAGCGCAGTCCAATATTAGTGCCAGTTTTAGAGTTATGCCGACTGCATGCAAGATTATACTAAAGATGTAATGACAGCAATTAGTCACTAAACTGTGTCCCTGCTGCAAACATTTGCATATAAATACTAGCCTTGGGTCAAATTCCTTTCTCTCTTCTTTTAATGGTACAACAAAACATGTGCAACTTGCCTGTGCCAAGATTTGATTTAGTCAAGTTCTACACAAGTATTTATTATTTATAAGTTATAGATTTTACAACTTTTGTGTAATAACTCCATAGAGAATTTTCGTTGACCCCCAGCAGTTTCAAGTTGCATCCGAGTCTTATCTCAAAAGTTATAGATGCATATTTGAATGACATCTAAATTTTTGGGAAAATTGGAAAACTTTTGGATACACTTCGTTTAAGGACAAAAAAATAAATATCTATGATTGTTTATTGGGTTATTCTATTAAATATTGAAATTGTATTATTTATTTCATATTTTACATTAAATTCTCACTCTTACAATAATACTCTACTTAATACGATATTTTGTTTATAAAAAATGCAACAACAAAATATTTATTTAAACAACTCAAAAAAATGGTAAAAACCAAATTCATAAATACCAAACTAAAAAATAAAAAACCATTGTAATTTCTATGAAATAAAATGAAGAATTTAAAATACAAGTGTAACAAAAAGAACAAACCTTAATACAATAAAAAAACACAAATAAAAATAATTAAAAGTAAAAAGGAAATGTAAACTCAAAAAAAATTAATAAAAATAAAAATTTAATAATTCATAAAAAACGATAATTTTTCATTTATTTTTATTTATTTTAGCGATCGTTTTTACTGCAAAATAACATTCAAGCATTACAGATTATAAAAAAATAGCTCAGCAACATATAGGACCTACCTTCAAAGTAACTGAGTATTCTGAAAAATGTAGTAAACAATTTTTATTAACTTTTGCTCCAGACTCCACGGATAATTTTTAGATCACTATTAAGGGGTAAAAAATTGTTCCCCGGTTGGTCCCTATATAAGGTTCCAGTTTAAGATCAAGATAAAGAAAGCCAAAAATGTATCTGTTGACCCAAAATTGCCTGGTATACAAAGTTCCAAAAAAATCGGTCGGTCCATATATGGCGCTGCACTACAAGGCAATATAGCGCATACCTCGCCAAAAAATATATTGCTTGTAATAATATCACTATTCTTTGTCTATTTTCTATAGAATTTTATGTACTGATTTGAAATCAGTTGCCAACATTTTCTAAACACGTCCGATTTTTAAATAAGTGGGTAATAGGACAAAAAATCACTTTAATTGCCATTATCATGACATGTGCGGATTAGTATATAGGTAGTACAGTTTTACAATTGGTTTAGTATTGGATTTCTAACCACTGAAAACAATGTAGAGAAAATAGATGGTCAATAGTGAAGACAACTGGAAATTTTTTGTATTCAATATACGCCGACGATATGCTTAAGACTAGGCTAAAAGATATTGATGCTACTAAAAGAGCACAGTGAGTAATGATAGCGGAGATCTGGAAGCAGGTATGATGGTGACGACAAAGTTGGACGCCAGATACAAACTTCAACCTGAAGTAATGTAATAACATTACCAGGTAGGAAGTAAGTCGCATGAAAAATATGAGAATGTTTTAGTGGGTGTAACCGCCACATATCAGATTGTGGCGATAATTCTGACGACGTGTGAGACATTTTAACCTTCTCTGCTTTTATGTACTTCAGTCAGCCAAGAAATACGCCGAAGGAATTTGAAGATAAAATAGTTTTTTGGATTAATTGTAATTGTTGGTGATAATTGAAAAGTTTTAAATCTATAAAAATTAAATTAAAGAATAGCATACGGCCATGCTTACTTGACTTTAGTTTTAATGGCACAACAGCCCATGGAGGGCCTAGGCCGAGCTTTTCGCATCCAATCATGTTGTGCGTGTTATATTTGTACATGAATGGAAGTGACCTACAGTTTAATACCGAATCCGAACGGCGAAGTGAAAAGCTTTTCATAGCAATTTTTACTCTTGTAGGTTTGCCATTGCCTGCCAAGAGGTAGTGCCGTGTGAAAAAATTATTTTTTCTACTTTTTGACTGTGCCGAGATTCGAACCCCGGACACTCTGCGCAGCAGTCCAACGCACTACCACTACGCCACAGCGACCGCATACGGCCATGTCCTTACTGAAAATCGAACCTGTAACACCTCAGATGCTAGCCTCGCAGCTGCCACTAGACCACTGAGGGGCATGTGCTATGATAATTAAGTCAAACCCAATCGACTGCACAAACTTGTCAACTCATTCAATTGTAGTGAAAACTCCTATTGTTTCTATGTATTTTGTGTCATTATATGTAAATGTATGATTGGTCCGGGTGAAGTATCCAAAAACCCATTGGGTCTATTTACGCTTAATTAGTACACGGATGGCTCTAAAATTGATTGCGGCTATTTTGCTCGGTTCGTAAACAGTTCGAAACTGCGCTGAGAAACGCAGACGATTGCTATTTATTGACTGATTTTTAAGTTTTTCCAAAGTTTTACAATTAAATTTCAATAGCTCAAATAGCTCAATATAATTAACAACAAAAGTACAATCAATAAGCAAAACAAAAAAGCAACAACAACAATACAACAAAAGCACAATTAAAATTGCTTTTAAAAAGTATTACATTATGTATGTAGGCAAGCCGGTATGTACAAATGAACCCTCATTAAGAAGATACAAAATTACAGAAAGAGCTACAAAACCAACAAAAATTTCCAGCAAATAAAAAGAAATACTCACACATACATATGTACATACATTGGTACATGAATAGAAAATATTCGTTGGTTAATGCTGAAACTCACCACAGTAACTGAAATGAGAGGCTAAAGAGAGTGAGTGAGTAAATGAAGTAATGGACGTCATTACTGTTAACTGGCGCTGTAAGCAGCTTTTCTCGGTTGATCTACGAAAGTTAGCAGTGAAGACACCACAAACAATAGCTTTAACTGTAGCTTTTACTAGGTACTTAACAAGAGCGAACATATTTTTATGAACTTTATTCGAGCATTTGGGTTTTCGTAAACAGAAAGCACAAACTAGTAGCCGATCGTGTCTTAAGTTCGTAAGACGTTAACGAAAATTAGTAACTGTTTGAGTGAAGAAGATATTTGCAATATGAAATAAAGTAGTAGATAAAAGTGCAAAAAGAAATTTTAATATTTTCCATTCCAAATAAGTAAATTGAATTCCAACGCATTTTGGTTATTGTTCTTGCGTGTGATTTGATTTTTCAGCTGTTTCCTGCTTGTCAGTGTTGCCTTCGCTTTTCCACAGCCCATTTTCCTGCAAACATAATAACTAAATGCACTCAATTTAATATAACGTTATAATTTTTTCCTCTATTTGTTTTTTCACATTTTCCATTTTTAACACTCGAGTTCACATGCATGTGCTGTCACTTTGTTTTCTCTGTTTTTGTATTTGTTATTTTTATTTCAATTTCTTTTTTCTTTGTTTTTTTTTTTAACAAACATCTTTAAATTTTCTTTGACTTTGCTCCCACGTTTTTTTTTTCGATTTAACCAGAAACCTCTACTTTTATTAATTTAAAGTGAAACACTTGATATGGAAAAAATAATAAAATAAATTTCAAATTAATATTTAACATTTTAAGGCAAAAATATCAACCAAAACATTTAAAACATTTGTTTATACACCAAGGACGTTTAGAAAAGGTAAAAAAAAAAAAGTAGTTTAAATGCTATAACAATGAAACAGTAACAGCTAAGAAATAATCAAAACAGTTTCTCTTCTTCCTCTACGTCGCAGCTTCTTCTCTTAACATGCGCGCATGTTCTGCGTTTCGTCTGAATCAGCCCACGCCACAGCGCGTTTCTTTTTCTGCTATTCACGTCTGTGTAGCACAGGCACCAGCACCAGAAACATTTACAAAAGAAACACCAACAGCACACAAAAAGTTGTAGATACTAGCTACAATCTTGGCGCCTGCTGTCGCTATATTTGCCCGCTGTTTTTGTCGCCTGTTATGTAATTCACAATTCTGCCACCAACAAAAATATATCTATTTTGCTGTTGACTTCGTTATACTTAGTGGTATCTTTAATGTACCGGTTTTAGAAATGAGTTTCGCTTTGGCTTCGTATGAATATTAAGTGCCAACATCAAAACGCAATTGTTTTTCTTTCTGCTATTTTTATTTTACCTCAAGTATTTCTATTTATTTTCAATTATGTTGTTTGTACTTGAACACACAATAATATTCTCTTATTTATATTTTCTTATACCATAACATAAATATTTCTATTCGCGTTTGCGTTTTGATTGGAGGAAACAAAAGACTCAAGATACAAACTTTCTGCATTTTCTTATTACAGTTAGTGAATTTTTTCGCACTTACGGAGTAATATACTTGGCTAAACGTTGTTGATTTAAAAAAAAAAAAAATTAATTAGAGCTTAAACTTTTTCCATACTCCAAGCTTTAGACTGTGCTGAAAAAATTTGTATTGATTAGCTGCGTTCAAGAACTACCTCAACTATTTTTCCAACTCAGATCTGTTCGGATTCATTCTTATAACACCGCTTCAGATATATCGGCTTTTTGCTGTTTCGATCCCCATTGTCTCGTTGCCTTATTCGATTAATAGCAGTTCTGGCAATATCTTTTCACCGGATCTGACCGATCCGATTCCTCTTACGCCTTTCAGGCGTAAACTTACAATAGGTGTTTGTTGCATTTCTTCCCATAGTTACTTTAGCATTTCATATTGTGCTTCAAAGCAGAAGACCTTTACAATATTGTTCACAAGAGCATGAGTATGGCTTGAACGACTCGTACAGCAACATTCAACGTTTCGCATCACTCTCGCATCCGAGGTTCAAACCTCGACACAGGCAAAATCAAAAAGTAGAAGAAACTTACATACAAGAGAAGAGTAAAAATTTGCTAAGAAAAGCTTTTCACTTCGCCGTTCGTGTTCGGCATAAAACTGTAAGTCCCTTGCATTCATGTACAAATATAACACGCACAACTTGAGTGTGTACGAAAGTCTCGGATTATGCCCTCCTTGGGCTGTTGTGCCATTAAAAGAAGAAGAAGAGTATGTCTATTCTTTTCTAAGTACATACAAATTTGTATTTATGTAATTCATAATATCTATTACAATATCTGAATCAGATTTTATTTAATTCAGCACAGTATATTACAAATTAGTGTAGTTTCCAAATATATTGCTATATATGTAAATCGAAAGTTTTTATAATTAATTTGTTCTAACGTTGTAATGAATAAAGAATAAAAGACTCAAACAGGAAACTTGTTTAAACAAAAGAACGCTACAAATATTTTTGTATACTTAAATAAAAGAATAATGATAAAATAAAAACAGAAACATAATTGGGATGACTATAATAAGCAAATATTTAGTAATTAGATTCAAGAATTTATTTACATAAATCGAATAGCATACAGATCATCAAAATCGCCATAACAAAAAATACCGAAACATTTTAATTCAGTTCGGTTTCTTGAATATTAAATAAAATTACGATTAGCTAAAAGTCATTCACTAAAAAATCTCAAAAAAATATATAATCATATTCTTACAAACAGTTGTGGGTGTCGCACTTACGAGTAACTATAGCATTCACATATGGTACTTTTGTATATGAACTAATATAAATGATGTATACAATTTCTGTGTGGGGGAGTTTATTCAAAATAATACATTTTTGACAACACAAAATTTTCGTCCAAGTGTGTAATTTCGAAACTTGAAGCTCCCACGTATAAAATATTCGCATTCGCTTCTACAAATCTTTAAATATAAGTTTGTATGTAAGTATTCATATCTGTGGACTTTTGCCAAGACATTCTATCTGCAATCACAATAAACAAGTACAATATGTGGAGACGTAAAGTCGCGAGGGAGTGCGCTAGTTTTTGAGTTTTTTGACCAGTAATGGAGCGAAATCAATTGCTTACTTTATAAATACAAACCTTTGCCATTTCATTTTTGTTTTAGTTTTTTCGAGCTAAAATAGACAAAGAACGTAAAATATATTAAAAAAACAGGAAAGATTGTTCTCCGAATGTGCAACAAAAACTTCATTTTAATATTGAAATTTGTCTTGGGTGTGGCTCAAAATTCAGCAAAAACTTCATTGAAACCACAAAGAAATAAGTTTTTTGTGTACTCGTTTCTTTTGTTAGCAATAAATATTTTTGTTTGTCTCCATCATTAAATGCTAACTTATTATTTTTATACATATTTATGAAATTCCCATAAAATGTTTTAACGAAATTGTGTTCCTCTTCTTTCCCTCGCGAATTGCCACTTATTTGTATTATTTATCTTTGGCATTTTTGTTTCTCATTTTTACAAAAGGTCGCAATTGATCACTCTCCACTCGACTAAGACCAATAGCCTTGATGGAATCTGAATCGTTGTGTTGCGGTAATTTTTAAATTTAGCTACTTCTGTTATTTACTGTTAACAGTGCTAATTAAGCTGCAAATATCTTATAAGTATTCCTAGGTATTCTTAAAAAAAAAAAAATTACAAAATATCTTCTGCAGTTGTATTTTTTCGTTCATCTTTTGTTCTTTTATTTTTTTTTTTTTATTTTGGCAGAAGTAAATTCTTAACCTTCGCATGTACAGTATTTACTCGGGTAAATATCTCAATTTTCTGTCATTAATAACTCAAAAAGTACCCATCCTACAAATATGCGGATTTGTTTCTGAAAATTAATAAAAAATTTATTAAAAAATGTCTTTATATTTTAAATAATTTTTTTTTACCATTTTTTACACAAGTGAACGGTATTTACCCGGGTAAATAAATAAATTTTAATGGATTTGTTATAGCAGGTTTAGAAATCTGTGAAGTAAAATACATAAAAACTATAAAATTATTGTAGTATGATTTATTATTTATGTTTTATTTCAATATTTTATTGTTTTTGTTTACTGGTTTATATAAATATGTACATATGTAACTCAAGCCATATGGCATTTTTCACATTTGGTTTGCGTAAAGCTATGTTCTACACAAATTGGTTTTTTGCATTTTTTGCAAACGTTACGTGTACTACACTTTTTTTTGTTTAATTCGTAACATCAAACCATCATCATCGTTTGACTCTCTTTCGGCCAGTGGAATCACGGTCATCGTTGTCATCAGCATTGAATTCTTCATTTACTTCATTCAAGGCATGAAATGGTTGGCCTAAAATGCATTCAACTGCATTTCTTATGGAAAAATGTGCCATTACTCTCGATATTGTGCTCTAGATTTTATTTGAGCTTCACGTAAGAGCTGGCCTAATGTCTTGACCGCATTAGCACCTTCAGAATTGTTTGCGGAATAAATAATCCAAGCCGCAAGAGCTGCAGTATCCACTAAGTTAAAAAACATTACAAGTAGCTACCGATTAGTCCTCCTCTTTGTGGTGTACTGACTTAGCATCTTATCCATGCTATCTACTCCACTTTTTGTAGAGTTATAGGACTGAATTAACTCGGGTTTCATATTTGGTAAGATAACCGTTTTGTCTCAATGTAAAGTTGACAGTAAAACTACTGCCTTGCCCTTTTTGGGAACGTAAGAACACAATGTAAAATAAGTCGCGAATCCGAACTCAGTCGACAAGACCTCTCGATTTTTTGATGCCTGGAGTTCGTTGGGCAAATAACGTTTATTTTGCTTCAGCGTACCGAGAGATGAAAACCTCCAAGAGACTAGTTATTCCGCAAGTGGTAAGGTGGTGAAAAAATTGTCCATTGTTACGTTCCGACCAGTGTTTTTGTATGATTCAACCTTCAACCTTCACAACGCGTTCTCCTCGGTTGACATCTCTATTGTTACCTATTTTCCCAGTATAAATATAGATGATTGGGAATCACACGCCCACCAAATTTTTATGCCATATTTGGCAGGCTTTGTGTAAATCTGGTGTGTCCTCTAAAGCGAAAGAGCTGCTCGTCCACTGTAATTGAATCAGATGGTCTGAAGTTATGCTTCAAGTTCGCGTTTAATATTTCAAAGACATCTCGTATGGCAGCTGCTTTATCAAAGGCCTGTCGAAACCTTTGTGAACTACCTAAGTCAAAACGTATAAATCTTGTTAATTCTTTGAAGCGGCGAACTGACATTGTGGCTCTATATAGCGGGAAAGCGTTTTACCCCCAAAGCTCTTTGTCGTGCTCATAATTAGATTTGTGAGCGCCCATTAACAACAAAAGTCCTAAATAAGCAGAAAATTCTTCTTCTTTTAGTGGTTTCCATGACAGCGGTTTTTTACCAAGATTTTACTGTTCCACTCATTATAATCTTTTTCGGCCCTTTTATTAGTATACCTGCATATAACATTGAATGGCTGAACTTATAATACAGTAAAAAGTATCCTTTTCGGTTACATTTTTAGTTGACGGCTTAGCGCCTACGAACAAACTGTCTCGAAAAATATTACGCGACCCCTGGCGTTACGTTGCTGGTCGATGCTTAAACCACTTTGTTCCATCTTTGACTGTAAAAAAATCTACAGTCGACTGAAAATTTTCACCTTCATTACTTTCTATGTCACTGTTTTCAATATTGTCCTCCTCATCAGCTTCAGACTCAGTAGTGTCATTCAGTTACATCATTACACCTTCTTCATTCTTTTCGGCATCAGAATCAGCACTTACTTTCTCTGGCAAGTAATCTTCATCGGATTCAAAGTTTGCATCATCCAGGTCATCTTCTGATTCAAAAACGGCTGCTGCAAAAATTCTTTCGTAGTAACGCTGTTTGTCCTCAAATGATAATCTGAAAAGGATTTGTAAGCACAAAAAACCTGTATACACGAAAAACATTACTAAACAATAAAACTGGCCTCAGCTGCTGCAGAAAGATATTCTAAGTTTTTGGATTGTTATTCCATTTTGTTTATAAATTCCATTATATGAACTTATTTTTTTTATGCAAAGTTGCATTAGAATTCATTGAACATGATAACCTCATAAACAAAAAGGAGAGAAACCTCACTTTGGAACAGTAATAGAACTGATATTATGCGGAAAATGATTTTATGTAAAACTGTCAGTACAATTTATATGAGGAAAAAAATATTTACCCGGATAAATACTTTTCACTAGCGTACACAAAAATTGCCGGCTGTGCGAAGGTTAATCGTAGTTCTTAAAATTTATGATCTTCTTCACAAGATTTCAAACATTTCTTCTTAATTTGTTACGAAGTCAACGAAGTTTCTTACGTTTCTGCAAAGTCTCAGTTAATTACATGAGTGATGCTTTACAAAAACAAAGTGCTGTTATTCCATACGCTTTAATAAACTAGCAACAGCAGCAAATAATAACTTAACTTATTCTTTTTCTTAACCAATGTATGCAATTCTTTCATTTATTTATTGCGTGTAAGCAAAACAAAAGACTCTAAACTCAAAACTTTTGATATGACTGAGGAGTGCGCGAGAGGAACGGAGATTAAATGTAAGATAACATTTCAACATATTATACTACATATACAGTGAAAGTCGCCTCCGCTCCGCTTGTAACGACCGTTTCGTAGTCGTTTTATAAGTATTTTATTTTTCCAAATTTGAAAATAAATTACAAAAAAAAACAATTTGAGTCAGTAGCTCTCGCTTAGAATTGGTTTTTGAAGACTTTTTTTTCTGATAAGGATAATTTTCTTAAATCTGTGTGTTAATATTTTGGTTTGAAACAATGAGAGGTTTATTTTAAAATTTACTTTAAAGTTGTTTGTCTTTCTTAATGGTCCATGTGTTAAATTATAAAAAAATTGCTGACCTTGCTTAAGAGTTTGGAGTCAACGTTTTCAACCATTTATAAAAACTGCCGCAAATTTGAAAAATAGCTGAACTAAGAATAAAAGAGTTAGACCTCCAAATCCACAGCTTCAGTGGTGGGTAAAGGTTGGTGCCAGGTTGTTTTCCTTTGATTGGAAAGGAAAACGACAGTGGATGAAGAAGTCATCAGAACTTTGTCTGGCCTGAATGAATTAGGTGATAATTCTTCCCACTTTAAAAATACTAGAAAAAAAAACCCCAATTACATGAAAATAGTTCATTGTCAATGTCAAATGCACATTTATAACTACAAAAATAACAAGAAAATATTAATCGCAAAATTTCGTCATTAGTATTTTTCTCAAGTTCTACGATTACATCATTCTCATTGACGGTTTGCATTAGTAAAAGTATGATGCTTTGAGAATAAGATGCTAAATCAGTTTTAATAAAACTCCCAAAACAAAAATGTATAATATGTTGCTCCGAAATAAAAATATAAAAATTAAAAATATAACCTTATCACATAAAATCTAAAATTAACCGCCGCCCTTGAATCCGTCACTGACGTTCGTTTGTCCGTTGGTTTTTGCTTTATAGATTGGCAATCTATATATTTAACATTTAGAAAATATCACAAACACACAACTCATAAAAATGTGTTTAGCATTGAGAAACGTGCAATTGCTCGTTCGTCAGTATTTAATTTTATTTAAACATGAATCCAGCTAAATTTTGTTGGTTTTTTTTTTTTTAAACCTCTGATTTCTGTTCTGTTTTCACAACAATTTTGTAGGTACATACAGAGCAAAGCTAAATAATTTATGCATTTATTTGTAGTTAGATAGTAATGAATGAATCAATGAATGAGTGTGTGAGTAAGTAAAGATGTGTTAGTATAAGTACATAGTTGTTAGACTACTTTAAATGTTCAATGGAAATAACTATTTGTGTTTTTGTTTACTTTAAGTTGACATCAGTTAATGGAAGTTTATATACACATACATACATACATTTTTTTACATAAAATTAATACTTGTTTACTATTGTCACACTGACCAATAAAGAGCTTTTACCATAGTTAAGTTCAACTCTTGTCTTATCTAAATAAGTACAATTGCTTTTCAACTCTAAAAATGAGTACAAGTCAACAATGATGGTACTTACAATCATAATACAAGAATCGCCAACTTAACAAACATTTGCATACTTATTAAAATAAAAAAAAATAAAAAAAGTATTTAAGCCGGATATCCGATCATTTTCATTTGGCATTTTGTATGATTTTCGTTCTCTTCTTTTTGATTTCGACGCCTCGTTTCATTCAATGCCAAATGCAAATTTAACCTGCATTTCAAATTGAATTTATGGTAAAATAGAAATGCATTTTAACAGCAACAGTAACACAAAATTATAATAAGACAGCATTTACAAGCCTGCATTTTTTGTCGTTCTTTCAAAGACTAAGTATTTAACTCATATTGGCAGAGATATTTATCGAGGAAGTTAGTGGAAGTTTGTCGTTTCGTTCTGTGCCGCATACAAATTTAACCTGCATTTTGCCTGCACTTGATTTTATCGAGAAATAATAATGCATTTTAACAACAACCACAACACAAAATTTTAATATGACAGCATTTAATTTGTGCCGTTAAAAGTAGCAAATGCAGAGATTGTGGAAGGAGTGATGCATTAATTTTTTGTTTGTTCCTTCAAGAAATAAGTATTTAAATCATATTGACAAAGATGTTTATGGAGGAAGTTCATGGGAATTTTATCTCGAACCACAACCCCCGCTTCTCTTCCGCAGAAGATATTCATATATTTTAGACAATATCTAAAGAAACTATTATTGTCAATTTTGATTACAATACTAGCCCCACCCATTACTTAACTGTCACTACAACCGATAATCGGTCTTGGCCCCACCCATTAGCAATATAAAATGTAAATATATTTTTATTAAACCGTTCATGTGTAGATTGTTTTTGTTTCAATCTTGATCAAGTTTAATTTTTCTGGAACTAGAACATATATAATACTTATTTTTATAGAATGTATATCATAAAAAAATTATCATCGTTCATTATGTCGTTCATTGTTAAGTTGAAATGATTGCAATTAAATGACACAAAATAATGACTTGAATGATTGAATGGAAAAACTATTTATGTAGATGTCGAAAACATTAACTTATACAAATATGACTTCACGGAAATTTAAAAGGAGTCACCACGGCGCAGTAGAAACCATTTATTTGCTTATGAGACAGAAGCGATGAAGTCAATGAAGCCTCTCTCACTCTAAACGAAACAAAACGTACTATATTCAAAACCAATTGTTTGCCTAATTATTTGAAATTATTCGAACATTATTTGTATACTGCATACTGGTCGATTTATTTAATGGTTTTTACTAAAACTGACATCGTTTGCGATGAAGAGTAATGAGCTGTTGCTTTTGATTTTGTTGATTTTACTGATGTAGATACTTAAACGCTTCAATGCATAAACATAAAACAAGAAAACAATAACTAACAGCAGCTAAACTAAGATCAAACAAACTCTGAAATGTGCAACCACTGTGCGAGTATATAAACTACCAAACAACACCTGCTTGCCGGACTTGTAACTATTCATAATTAAATAAATACAAAAATAGAGAGAAAAACGTAATTAGAGAGTGAGGTAGAGAGAAAGAGAGAGCGTAAAGAATTTGAAAAAAATGTTTGAAATGCAATGTTTGGAGGTTGTAGCTAAGGCTGTGAAAAAACAAGCTAAAGAAAGATACCTAAAAACCCTAATGTTGAATTTTTTTCAAAAATATTTTTCAAACTCTAATTCGAAACGTACTCAATCGCATCAGAATTTGCCTAGAAAATGTTAGTTACGTCCAATTTCCAAGATTTAATAAACCCTGAACTAAACCAAAAAAACTCACTAAATAACATTTGGTCACCTTAGTAATAAAATTACGTATAATATTTATTCGTTATTTTCCAACTTTACCACCATTAGATTCCTCTTGCTCGATGCTATTCACAACTTTTATTCGCTTGTTAAAAATATTTGATTGTGATACTTTTTAAGTGAAACCACTGCAGTTCAAAATTTGTAATTCCATCCGCACTAAAAAACAGTTTATCTTTTTTTCAAAAAATGCAAAAATATCAGACTTTACAACTTTATCACAGTTGCCAATTGAGAAAAGTCAATATTTCTTAAAGTTTCAATATTTTGTGGCAAACGTGAAATTCGAGTATGTACATGAAAATGATGTGTGATAGATGTGATTAGTACCATGTTAATTTATTACTATTATGGAAATGTGCTTAATATAATTAATAATTAAGCAAGACGCTTGGTGGTTTACTCGTATGGAATCAGTGTGCAGCTCTCAAATGAAAAAAGTTTAGAATTCAATAATTTAATTTAAGTTAGCTCATTCGTGAGTAATATCCAGAAGTTGGATGGCTTCAACATAGATGTGGTTACGTAGTCGCTTTTCATGTTTGGCAGCGTATTCTTGTATCACTTCTTTAATCCATTTTATAGTATGTTTAACTCTGTGTATTTCATGCGCAACAATTTATTTTGAATTCGTTGAATGATATCTCGATTTGATTGTTTCGCACAGCCCCGAAGCTGTATACCATACTTCCAAATTGGTTTGACGATAGATTGAAAAACTAGTCTCTTGCAACATAGGTTAAAGTTGAGAATGATGAGCAATTAACCAGTACATTTGACGACATTTGTACTTGATCTGTTCAGCTTTCTGTTTAACATGATGCTTTCAGTTTAGCCTGTTATCGAGATATAGTTCCTGGTATTTTGCTGATTTCTGCTTGCGCAACTTGAATTCGCCGTAATGTATATGTAACATGAGTGGAGTTCGACTCATTGAGTTTAAGCTTCCAATCAGTGGTCCAAGCGTTAATATTGTTGAGTGCTGTTTCCAGTTTATCCGTGTCCTCTTCATGTGTGTTTCCAGATGCTATTACTACTGTGTCATCGGCGAATGTTCCAAAGAATGTATTTTCTGTTGTAGATATATCAGCTGTATAAAGTAGATAAAGAATGGGCCCTAGGACACTTCTCTGCGGAACTCCAGCTCTGATAGTGTAGAAGCTCGAACGTTTTTCTTCATATGTATGTTATTCTGAACATTCTTTCAGACAAGTAACACTCAAGTAGATGGCGTAGATTAGCAGGCAGAAGTTTACTCATTTTATATATAAGACCATATGCGATCAAAAGCTTGAGATATGTCTAAAAACACTGCAGGGCAATATTTCTTTTTTTCAAACGTTTCTTCAATAATCTTTCTTACACGATGAACTTGATCGATTGTGGAATGTTTATTTTGGAATACAAACTGAAAATTAGGAATGTTGACCAACGGCTTGAGTCGTTTCAGTAATAATTTCTCGAACAGTTTTGAAATTGAGGGTAACTAAGAAATGGGTCCATATGACGCTATTTGTTCTGGTGGCTTGTCTTGTTTCTTAATCATGATGATCGGCACGTATTTGAGTCGAAAACAGGCAATTAACAGGTATGTTATCATGATAATTGCTTTACGTGGTAATTCCTTGAATAAGCCAGGAGAGATTTCATCTATTCCAGGTGCTTTTTTAGAAATGATTATCAATTTCTTTCGCTATCTCCATTGGTTTGGTTGGTTTGATAATTGATGTTGGTTGATAGACGGGTTCGATGCGGTTCGAATACTCTGGTCAAATGTTGGGCAAACACTTCTGCTTTTTCGTGGCGCTAGGACAAGTGGACGCTTGAAACGTCGTGTTGCTTTGCAGATTGTGTAGTCTTTGTATGCTTCAGGTCACAGTCCACTCACGTAGTCGTCAAGGCAACTTTGTTTATAATTTTTTAATAGTTGGTTAACAGAATTGCGTACCTGATTAAATATTATTTTGTCTACTGGATTTCTGGTTCTATGCCCGATACGTCTTGCTTTTGTCCTTTCGCTGATTATCTCTCTGATCTTAACTGGATATAGCACGTCTTGCTCGGCAAGTTATTTTGGAGTGGGAGTAGCTTTAGTGGCTGCTGCACGTAATTTTTCTATGAAATGAAATCAAGGTCCGTTTGAGTGAGTAGTCTCATGTTCAAGTTGATTCAGTTATCCAGGTTTTTTTTCTCTGAATATATCCCAGTTTGTGTACTTGTTGGTAAAGTTTTGTTTCCCCTTCTTTTTCTGACTATTTCTCTTGAGGTTAGTAGAACTGGAGTGCGATTATAAATGTAAAAGGTTTGTAGCTAAAAAAGTAGCAAGGAGCTAAAACACAAACATTGTAGCTAAATGAGAAAAAACAAGAAGAAGCTAAACTGGCAACACTGATTTTTGGTGTTATTGTTGCTAGTTGGTATGTGAAATGCGATATCAGTTGTGTAAATGCAAATAACAACATTTTTTAACAATATTCAAGTGGAATTTGAAAACTTAATTTTGTAATTCTTAGAAATCGATTTCACTGAAAAATATGGAAAATAAACCAAAAGAAAATTGGGGAAAAAACATTTCTTAAACTATTAATGCAAACTATAATAAACCCCAGTTGCACAATTTCGGATTGCTCCTCAAATGAGGATTAAACGATTGCTCCCTTAATCTTCTAAATCGAGCAATAAAAGAGATTTCTTCTCGGACCTGCGAAAAAACAATAACAACAACACATGCAAGAGCAAAATATCTAAACGTAACCATAAATTTCTCTTTCAGTCGACAACTCGTCAAGTTGATCATTTTTTTTGTTGTGTTCATTTTCTTTCTGTTTTCGGTTTTCTTGACAACCGAACAAAAATATATGCACAAGTACACAAATATGAATTGTTAATATTTAGATAAAACTTATATTTTACCATATATATAAATAAGTTATTATAATATCGTGTCCTCCCTCCTTTATTAATTCGTTAATATATGTTAAAAAGTAGTACAAACTGCAAGAGCTCTGGAGCAATAGGTAGTAATCCATTGCTAAGTCCTAACCTCTAGATAATTACGCCAACAATGATCATTAGTTCTACTGGGACGTTTTGCATTGCATATACAAGCACAAGTTTATTACTCTCCCACTCCGGCTCTCACTCACTCTTTACCGCTTTTTTTTTTACTCTCTCTTTCTCTCTCTCTCTCTCTCTCTCTCCCTCTCTCTCTCTCTCTCCCTCTCTCTCTCCCTCTCCCTCTCTCCCTCTCTCCCTCTTTCGTTCTTGTTTAAACAACTCTTGTCTCTATCGTATTGTTGTATCGTATAATAAATTATACCGACTTTGGTTTTCAAGTCTGGTCAATTGTTTCAGTGCTTATGCACTTAATGTTCCTGGTTCTTCGTGTGCTTCGTCCTTCCTTCTTTTTTTATTCTGGTTTTGACGTTTCTGTGGTAAAGTGATTTAATCTTTTTTGACGTAATTCTCTCATTTTCCACTATACTTTTCTAGTACGACTTCTTTTTTCTTTGTTGTTGTTATTTGTTTTTGCGTTTGTTATCCGCGGTTTACCGACCAATTATTTCTGTGTTTTATTTTTTTTTTTTTTTTTGGGTTTGCATTTCATGATTACTTGTTTTCATTGATTGTTTAATAAATAAAAAATCTACAATTGATTCAATATTAAGAAAATAATTCGCTGTATTTGATGACATGACCAAAAATAAATTATTATTAAAATAATTGAAATGATTCAATAAGTAAATAGGTAATTGCTGACAAAGATATTTTGTTGTTTGCGGGATTATTACCATTATTTCTTACTACTTTATTTTTACACCTATCTCTTTTACACAGCTTTTCATGCTGGCGCTAATGTAAACAGGTACTAATACATTTGCAAAACATCAGAAACGACTGTCAGAAGAAGCAACTACAAATTTAAAATCAGTCGAAAAGTGAGTGTGTGTAAAAGCTCTCGATGCCGGAAAAAAAGTAAAAAAGAGAAAATTCAAAAATCGGCGTATGTAAATGCAGACTAACTAAGCCTAGTATGATAACAAATATTTCTAGCACTAGATACGAAAAAACTATTTTCTCTTGAAAATGCTACGCACTTGAAATTGCTACGAAAGACAAAAAATATCATAAGTAATATGGTTGAAGTCCTCCTTCTGGCAACACCGCTGCAAATTGTGTGATTTATAAGTTGTACAAAAAAATTAGCTCAAACATCAGTTTTTTATCTGGGAATTTAGGGCTAATCACTGAAACGTGTTAGTTTTAACTAATCGAGTTATGCATTCGCAAAGATTTTACTTATTTATTTTCAAATGCAACTCAAATCTTGTTTGTTTCATTTCTGAGGTATACTTACGAAATTAAAATATTCTGCCTATTTCCTGTACTAATCAGTACAAAACTTAACTTACAACAAAACTATTGCTAAATTAAAATGAAGTAATAAGAATAAAAACCTCTTTCAAAAAAATCACTAAATATTCTCAATTATACAGCATTTTGCAATTTATTTTTGGAATTCCTATACATCCATAATGACATCACTGCAATTTATGCGCGCTCAGCCACACAATAGCAAAACAACTCAGAGCAGGTGTCAGCAATTTCAACCTTACCTTTTGTAAGAAGAGGCTCAACAAAAATATACTGTGTATTTCTAGATTTGACTTCACACGCTTCGTGTCTCAAATGTGTTTCAGAAAAGCGTCTTTTTGTTTTTGTTTTTGTTTTTTTGAGCCCATTGATTTGCCGCAGCACAAAATAAACACGAATTTCGAAACAACCAAGATAACCTTCTCGCCTGGCAGTCAACCATCTTCCTACATAAGTTTGTCACCTTTGAATTTTTTGCATTTGCTTCTGACTGATCGACTTGACTTGATCGTACATACTATCAAAAACTTGAAAAAAGCAAGTATTCGAGTATGAAGCGAGTTTTACGAGAATGAGTATTCGAGATTTGCAGCGCAACTTGCTGCCTACAGATTTATGTTATTTTTTGGAGTTTTTTTTAGATTGATTCATTTGCGGCGAATTATAATTTTTTATAAGTTTCTGTTTTTATTTTTGCTTATTGTTTATTGCCGTTGAAATTCCATTCCAGGTGAATTTTTCGTGTCTCTACTTTAAGCGAAAAATATCAAAGAAAATGAAATAAAACAAGTTCAGCAAGATCGGCATGTAAGCTTTTTGCTTTTGCTTTTGTTGTTGGTATTTTTCATTTTCTGCATTCGTGTGTGTGTGATTCGTTTTCAAAAATAACAAAATCTGACGTCATCGTTTTTGTGGTTTGTTGTCGTTTTGAAGCTGGTTTAAGCCAGCAATGATACAACATTTTTATTTCACTTTTTAGGTAGGTAGATAGAAGGCAGAGGTAGTCAGTAAGCAAACAAACCAACAAGCAAGCAAGCAGGCAGCAAACTGGCAGGCAGACAGACAAAGTAGAATTTGCGTTTTGAAGTCAATCGCTATTTGAAAACGCGTTTCAGTCTGAATAGAGCGATGACGGTGTGAGCACGAAACGTTTTGGCCCGAAAGCAAAAACGTAATTGAGAGTAATCTCAAAAATATGAAGAAAATATATTAAAAATTACAATGTGTAATTATTTTTTTATTTTTTATTTACTTGTCACGTAAATTGTGCAACAGCAGAATTATTAAAAATCTCATTAAGTTAAATTTTAATTCTAGAACTTTGTGTATTATAACAAGATTATTGGAAATTCTACGATTATGAAAACCAAACGCAAATCTTTGTGATTTTGGAGTGACATTAAGAAGTTGTTAAATAATTAAAATTTTACTTTTGTGTATATGAAAAGATTTCGAACAACAGCAACAGCAAGAAACGAGTGTAAAATAGAAGTACTTAAATAATTTTGTGTGAAAATTCTGATCCGCCGCCGCGCCCACAATGGATGTAAAAGACATCAAAGGCGCCAAAGTAACCCATGCAGGTTTACTCAAACACAATACAGATGGCAGCACTGAAACGCAAAAGATTACCCATGCCGGCCTGGTGGCACGTAGTCCCGAAGGTACGGCCGCCAAGGGTATGAATATACGCGGCAATGAGGATTTATGGGTCGAGATACAAGCGAATACATTTCGCAATTGGGTTAATGAGCATTTACGCGATACTGGAATGCAGGTAAGCAATAAACAATCAATAGCAACGACTAACAATAATGCATACTGCAATTAAACTTTCGATTTACTCACATACAATATGTATATCAACTGTCGTAATCATTGAGTGGGGGAGAGACACACAAGTATGTAGGTACATACCTACCTATATTTTCAAACGTTTTCATATGTACATACATATGTGGTATCTGATATCTGAGTATCTAAGTACTTAACGCTTGAAAAGTGCCAAATAATGCACTCGCATTGCATTGAATTTCCAACGCTCCTCATACATGAGTAATTCGATATACGAGTATGAGATTATTTAAGTGTAATCGCTTCGAAACTCAATGGAGCAGTTAGCCAGAAATTTGTAAATAAATATTTCTAACTATTAATTAAATTCCAATTGTTTACACGTGCGTGATCCAAATCTTCGAACCACTTTTAATGCTCACGAATCGCATGTTACGATACGGGAGTGATTTCCCCATACCGATAATTTCAAATGCAGCTTAAGAAAGCCATTTCAGTTCATTATTCCAATTGTAGGTTTTAACCCTATTCCTTTTGTTTTTTTATGCAGATGTTACGAACTTTTTAAAATTTGTTTATTTTAACCAAGCGGACAGTAATTTATTACATACAAATTTTCTGGTTAGTATTTTCCCACATTTTCTGGTTAGTATTTTTCTACCTTTAATGGCAAAACAAACCATGCAGGCCCTAGGACGCATCCACTCAAGTTGTGCGTTTTATATTTGTACATGAATGGAAGATACCTACAGTTTTATGCCGAATCCAAACGGCGAAGTGAAAAGCTTTCCTTAGGCAATTTTTACTCTTGTAGGTTTGCCATTGGCTGCCAAAAGGTGATGCTATGTAGAAAAACAGTTTATTCTACTTTTTTTGATTTTGCCTGTGCCACTATTTGAGCACCGGGCACTCCTCTTCGTAGCAGGCCAACGCACTATCAACTACGCCTCAGCGACCAACAATGATGGATATGAAGAAGGCCGAGAACCTGACCTACGAGTGCAGGACAGTTCCTCAAGCACTAAGGCTATGTAGCCTATTGTACTTAAGGCCTCGAAAAAGAAGAAGGGGTGAAAGCAAGTAAGGGGTTAGAAAAAAGAGGGAAAAAGTTGAAAAAGGGGTTATAGGGGGACTACGTTCTCTTCCGCATATTTTCGCATATTTTCACAAATCTGAGAAGATCGCAGAAGGGGAAGGAGTGAACTTTGTCCATTCCTGTGACATCGAAACCCAAAATGTGCCATCTCGTTCTGGCAAAGGCGGGACATATGCAGAGAAAATGCTCTGTGCTGCCCACCTCCTCCAGACAAGATGTGTAGGTCGGGTCCTCGATGATGCCGATGGTGGTCATATGTTGGCTCCATGGATTATATCCTGTGATGATTCCCACCATCCGGCGAAGGTCCTTCCTTCCTAATTTAAGAAGGAATTCTGCTGCCTTCCTGTTTGGACAAGCCACAAAACACTTAGCAGTGCCACCAAACCACCGAAGCATATGTGATTATCGGTCTGATAAGTGCTGTGTATATCCAAAGGACCACAGTAGGTCTCAGGCCCCAGGTCCTACCAAAGGCCCGGCGACATTGGTGGAAAACCTTCAATGCCCGATCTAGCTTCGTGCGTCTTCCATGTTAGTTTCCGATCTAGGGTTACACCCAGATATTTCACTTCCATGGCAAGACTGAGGACTTTTAGTACTGGCAGTTTTAAACCCTTCAGCTTCCGCTTCCTAGTAAATAGAACAAGAGTCATTTTATTAGGAATGACAGAAAGACCATCGCCAGTGCACCACTCATAAATTTTGTCAAGATTTTCTGCATTTTAATACAGAAGCTCACCAAACCTATATCCGCATACGCTTAGACTTTAAATCCCAGATCTTGCATTTCCGTTAATAATGAGTCAATAACGAAGCACCACAGCAGAGGAGAGAGAACACCCCCTTGAGGGCAGTCCTATCTAACCTCCGCCGTGACCAAATCGTCGCCCTCGCCAACGGTCAGCAGCCTCTCGGAGAGCATACAGTAGATCCATCTAGTTAAGTTTTCACTCACTCCATGCCTTCTGGCAGCTGAGCACATAGAGTCAAAAGTACCCTCAATATCCACAAAGACCCCCAGAGTGTACTGGTCTGCTTCCAGTCCTGCTTCTATCTTGCTTACAAGATCATGCAGCGCTGACTCGCAAGATGTTCCTCCCTGGTATGCATGTTGGTTATTGCTAAGAGAACACAGTGGCAGTAACTTTGCCCGAATGTGTTTCACTACCATTCGTTCTAGGCTTTTTAGCATGAAAGAGGCCAAACTAATCGGCCTGAAACTTTTAGCCAGTGTAAAATCATCCTTTCCTGGTTTAGGAATAAAAACTACTCTGACTTGTCGCAAAAGAGATGGTATGAAACCATGGACAAGACAGACCGTAAGGATATTTTCCAAGGCCCCTATCAGTCTGTTTCCACCTCTTTTTAGCATTATTGGGTAAACTTTGTCAAGTCCTGGGGACTTATAGTTTTCAAAAGAGGAGAAAGAGAACTTGAGAACTTGTCACTACTTCCGACGCAGAATACCAATTGAGCGTGGTGGTTCTACCACTCGTACCATTGACCCCACCACTACTCACTTTCCTGTTTCCCGGAAAGAGGGTCGCTAGGAGTGTTTTATAGGTCTCTGATCTGGAAGTGGTAAAAGTACCATCAGGCATGCGAAGAGAGTCAAGCTTAACTGTTTGGTCTTTCTGCAGAACCCTACACAATCTTGCTGATTCCTTCATTCCCTCCACCTCATTGCAGAAGTTTCTATAAGAGTCAAGTTTAACGGACCTCACTTTCTTCTTATAAGTACTCCTTCTGAACAATATGGAAACTGGTCCAGTCAACTTCCTTTCGGGTTTTTAGGGACCTATTCAGTAGTTTTTTAGATCGTTTGCGAAGCTTCGAAAGTTCAGCATTCCACAACGGGATTGCCTTGCCTTGTCTTCTCGCTCTAAGCGGACACACCTCCTTGTAGCAGCCAATCAAAGTCTCTTCCAAACTATTGGTCGCTTCTTCGATCATAGCTGTAGTTCGGAGTTTATTAAGGGTTGGTTTGCGCTCCTCAAGAAGCTCACCGAACCTATCTTAATGTCAGTACCCAGCCTGAATTCGATAATGCGATGATCTGAGAGAGAGACCTCTTCTAGAACTCTGCCACCTTCCTATTGGTTAGCGCAAGATCAATCACTTCTTGTCTTTTGTTGGTCACAAAAGTTGGTTTGTTACCAACATTCTGGATCACAAAATCAGTTGACAGAATGAATTCCAGTAGTCTGGAACCCCTGGGATTACATTTACTGGTACCCCACACTATGTTCTGTGAATTTGCATCACAGCCCCTTTATAAGTCCCCAACCATTGGATTCCGCGTACTGGACGACTTCCACTAATTTCTTTGAAGGTGGAGGTAGGTAGAGTCGTACGGCAGGTAGGCCGACACTATTATACTTTCGACACTATTTCCACCTTTCCAGTACTTTATTTTTGCCGCAACAATGTCTTGAGAAGAGTGTTGTCTGAGCATTGTGCATTCAATCATCCGCGGCATGATAGTACAAGCACGCGGTTGATTACTCTCTTCACTTTTTAGGATTTGTTCCCACGTAATGGCACCAAGGCCACAGATACGTTTGTAACATACCCATGGTTCTTGAATTAGTATTATGTGGGGCATGTCTGCAGTTTCGCATGACTACTGCTTAGTAACGCAGTACCCGATTTGCTATGCTGCAAGTTAATCTGCGTAATTGAAATTTCTGTAATGATTAGTGACCGAATCTACCTCTACGCCTTATCCTCTCCCTTGTCCTGGATGCGAAAATGCACTCTCCCCAGGTGTAGGTGAGGACGGTACCCGTACTTCGACTTCAGTACCTTCAACGATTTCAAATCTATACCTACCACCAGGTGTGAACCAGCTTCTTTGGTAGAGGCCGAGACATCCTTGGTATATGAGTATACCCGCCATTGACTGGTATCCAGACCTCCGTTTTGATCATGGATACGTGCGAGTAGCTCACTTGGTTTCGTGGAAAGTCCAGGTATCCAAACGGGCCCTTTGACCAGTCTGCGTCTTGGTAAGTCCAATAATTCGAACATACCATTCTCACATATTGGCATCTTAGCTACAACTTCTTCCAGCCAAACTCGGGAAAAAGGTTTAGAGCATTGCACGTTGACGATGCCACCCTCTACACTCTTCCCCTCAAAAGTCGGTTTGTCTTTCGACTCCCCATTCCCTTTGCTGATGCGAATCGCAACCGTCATAGCTTTGGCGGCCACCTTCGAAAAGGTGGTACCAGAGATGGACGGCTGAGGTCCTGTCGGCGTGTTTTGGAGTCCTTCAACTTTCTGGCTGGCATACAGACTGCTGTGTCGAGCTCGAAGACACGTCTGATTTCGGTCCGTGGACCTTCCTCTTCTTTTCCTTGTTGCTCTTCACAACCGACTGCACAGACCCCTGGTTGGTCTCAAAAGAGTGTGTCAAAACAGACGAGTCATCGCCCGTCATGTCAGGCTTCCCTGTGGTCATCACAGGTGTTGAAGTTGGCAGAAGGCAGTTGAGGACTCGTCTGTCTCCTTCTTTTGAGTTGTCTATTAGACAAACCCACACCCAAAACTTCAGTACCAGCAGTCTCTTTACCGATGACCGCCTTACTCGTACCAGGTTTGACCGTTGTCAGAGGTTCGCTCTGTACTTCAGTTTGTCTAGAAGGCATCGTCGGACTATCTAGTGCCACATCTTCAACGGCCTTTACAGTGGGCTCTCCATTGACATTGTCAATGTGCCCTCATCCTCTGGTAACTTGCTTCCTCCGGGACCCCAGGACATCCCAGTCTTAAGTAGTAATGAGTTTTGGCCCTGCACATCCTTCGGCCAAGCCGCAGGTGTATCAGCGGGAGGATTACCAACCCGTGCAGACAAATTTGGATTTGTACTCATTGCATTTTTTTTGGGTTTTGTTTACAGTTTTCTGTGGCATGAATTGAATCGTCTACATGCTCGACAATGGGTATAATTGTTCCCGAATGTCATGATTACTCTTAGCTTCAGTGCTCCTCTACGACCTTCCGGCATGGGTGGCCCTATCCGGCATAGCTCGAAGATTCATTACACCTACTGTGCCCTCTCACCGCGACAAGGTGGTAATCCCCGAGAGGGGACCAACAATGAAGTAACAATGCTAACTAATTGTTCAATTAAATGTTTGCCCTTTCCAATTAATATGTAGTTTAATTTATTTTAAATTCTAATCCAATCAATTAAAATTAAAAAAAATTACATCATCCAAATGTTAATTATGCAAATCGTAATCCCAAAGATTACAATTTTAATTGCTCATATTTAAGATTTCTAATTCGTGTAAAGGTGAAATTAGAAGATTTTTCAGCTCCCCAATTACCTCAATTTCCAATTAATATCTAAAATGAATAGCTATCTTCTTATAAGGGTATCGAATACATGAATATATGTATCATACTACATATACTAGTACATACATTAAATCTGACGTCATATATATTTCCGATGACTACAGCTCTCACGCAAATTTTCGCATCTACATATGTACAATATTATGTATTTCATTGAAAATACAAGTGATTGTATGAATTATTTCACATTTATATTATTTTATATGAGTTTGCATTAAATGTGTAGGATTATTATTTTTACCTATGTAGGTAAGTATTATTAGTGGTCGCTGTGGTGTAGTGGTAGTGCGTTGGACTGCTACGCCGAGTGTCCGGGGTTCGAATCTCGGCACAGGCAAAATCAAAAAGTAGAAAAAATAATAATTTTTCTACACGGCACCACCTCTTGGCAGGCAATGGCAAACCTACAAGAGTAAAAATTGCTATGAAAAGCTTTTCACTTCGCCGTTCGGATTCGGCATTAAACTGTAGGTCCCTTCCATTCATGTACAAATATAACACGCACAACATGAGTGGATGCGAAAAGTTCGGCCTAGGCCCTCCATGGGCTGTTGTGCCATTAAAAGTAAGTAAAGTAATGTAAGTATTATTAATAAAATGTTAGCACGTCATACTAAGTATAAATATTTTTTGTTAGACATAAATACAGTTATCGACAAAAGTCAGAATATAGTCAGTTTATCAGTTTTCTTTTTGTATGACTTGCTGACAACTTCACCTACAATCCAAATAGAGTAGTTCCCGCTTAATTGAGTCAGCTAAAATTCAGAGGTTTAATTGCTAAGCGTACTCAACAAAGCGGAATCATTTTATGATATACCCATAAATAATGAAAAAAACGAGTAAAATTTTTAAGCATGTGATTAACAAGACAGCATATAATATAGGGCTCAATTAAGAGGGTAGCGGTAGGTAGGGTAATTATCAATTAAACGGGAAAATCACTATATATTTTATATACGATTTTTTCAATTGATCACAATTAAACGGACGGCAACTACTGTACTAAGAAAAAAATCCATTCACACTTAAAGTATTTGCAGGAGAATAGTGTTTGAAAAGTCACGAAATTCAAAGCAATCAATTGAAAATTTTATAATACATATACATTTTTTTATGCATATCTATGTATACTTACTTATTCATATTCAAAGCACCAGAGACCTGTCCTCAAAAACTTTAATAAAAATTAATTAACTTGGATTTATGAAGTCGGGAAATCGAGATCCCTCAAACAAATTGTGGTTGTTTGAGCCTGTTAGCAATTTTGTTTTGCATGATTAAACATTTTATATTAAATGTTCCTATTTTTAGCTATTCATAGACTGTTTTATATAGCATTAGTAAATCGGGAAGTATTTTATTTATTTGTTTATTTTTTAACCAAAATTCTCAGATTTTCGAACATTTTGGAATTTGTATTGCTTCCAGTAGCTGTAATTAACATCGCAGCTCATTATTATAAAAGTTTGGGGAGTTCACTATTCGATATGATAAAGTGTACATCCAGACTACTGTTCTGGTGGTTATTTCACCCATTTTGGTGATGGCTGTCTAGAGACATAAAAGGTTAAAAACAGATACTTACACAAATGTCGTGTGTGATTGCATTTGGTCTCTGATTCTCCCTCCTTCTTTCTCCCACCTATCAATCTCCCTTCCATTCTACACAATGCTCTGCATTGGGCTACACCCTGAGTGTTAAATAGTGATGGTAACAGACTTGTTTTTTTTGCCGAAAATGCAAGAGTTGAACACGGCCGACATGTGGTTCCAACAGTACGGTGCCACATGCCACACTGCACGCGAAACCATGAATCAATTGAGAGGCGTATTAAATGAGCAGTTAATCTTACGTTTTCAATGAAAAAAAATAAATTTAAAAAAATACATAATACAGAATACATTTACTCTAACAATTATTCTAACTTCAGGAAGTTATTTTGTTATTATTCTACAATCATATATCTAAAAGTGATTGAGAATAATGGTTTACTTCGGCTCAATTTTAAAATGAAGTTCACATACCTCCAAGAAAAAGTTCCCACCCGATTCCGTTATTAAAATTACATTACATACTTAATACGTTGTGCTAAATTTTACATTTCACACAAAAATCGTTAGAAATTTTCTAGAGCTGAGGTAGTATAGAATGAAAGAAACAAACGCGACGCCCAAACGAATGGCGACAATGTTACGATAAAATCTGCAGCAAAAACTGCGGTTGAGAGACAACGAGAATGTAAACTTCGTCAAAAATGGAGGCCCAATAAAATCCTGATTCTTCAAAAAAAACCAGTACCGAGAGAACGTGAGAGTGTTGACTTCCCAAGCAACTTGAGGTACAACAGAATTCGAATTTCATTGAAAAACAACTCGCAAAGACTAATACGGAGAGACAGGATGAATGGCAAATGAGTTCATAACAGTCAATACAACCAGATTTTACAGTACCAGGCAGTCATTAACCTAGCCGAATTCGCAGCTTCTTAACGAAAAAGAAGGGCATAAGATTTATGGTACTTGCAATTTTCGCATCAGCACAACAAACATAGACGAGATTTGCCAAGTTTCTAGTCAACCTCATAACATCCGCGAGTTTTCAGACCGGCAAGATGAAAATTTTCCACCTGTGATTGTTTTTATCATTATTATATGATAATAATAATAAAATCACATGCCTTGAGTATGAATATTTTGATGGAGATGATGATTTTGCAGAGGGCGTTGCATGCATAGGAAATGCAAACGATCAAAATGAAGTTAATTCAGATGTAGCACACCTGAGCCAAGAAAATCATCAAATTGAACTAAGTATGCAATGCTTATCGTTTGCATACATCAGCACATAAGAAATTTCAAAATATGTTCTTTAAAAATTCTGTCGGTCACGCCTGTATTGCCTGCGATAGCCTCTGGTTTTTACACAATAACTAAACCTAACCTGAAAATCCAAAACGCAAACGTTCTGAAGAAGTAAAATTCTGTAGGGCGTCCCACTGACGCATACAATTTTTGTATTCTCAGGAAGAAATTAAGAGGTCAACCGAAATTTTCAAAAAGTATCTTGAATAATTCTGTAAAAATTATCAGCGTTGGGTAAAAGCCACACCTACTTCCCATACAAGCTTTTGACAAAGTAAATCATAATATTTTACTAATAAAACTTAACCGAATTTTCTTTCCTCAAGCGGTTATTGACTGGATTAAATCCTCTTTCAAAGTTCTTTTCAAAGACGCTGTTTCTCGGAATATTGATAATACCTCTGAGGTCCCTCAAGCTAGTCATTTTGGACCAATTCTTTATAAATGATTTTCAATTAATTATTCGAAACTCTATAGTGTTGATATTTGCTACCACATTATTCACCCGCTATTCACATTATTCTACTTATTACAGACCGATTTAACTTCACTTTCTGACTGGTGTTCTTTAAATTTGATGACTTTGAACCTTGATAAATGTAATTTTATGATTTTTTGCAATGAGGGTGCCATTTCTGGCAAATTATTATATTGGCAC
This sequence comes from Palloptera scutellata, assembly GCA_958295655.1. NCBI lineage: Eukaryota > Metazoa > Arthropoda > Insecta > Diptera > Pallopteridae > Palloptera > Palloptera scutellata. Next base: position 37,797,416 of record OY282451.1, read on the forward strand.
TAAGTATCTATCTAGAGTCTTCAATTGTGTTGATCTGGGAGTGACTATGGACCCAAAATTTTGCTTCAATTTACATATAAACACATGTATAAATAAAGCCAAAGGCGTCTTAGGTTTTACTTAAATATAGGCAAAGGAATATAACTAAAACGTTGTATATTTCACTTGTCCAGACGATTTTTGAGTATGCTTCGAATTTTTAGTGTCCTCAACACAGTTGTTACATTAATAACATTGAGTCTGTTCAAAAACAGTTTCTTTTATTTGCTTTACGAAGTTTAAAGCTGCAAAAAGTGGTCGAAAATTGGGCCTCTAGGCTAGAATTTATTCGAACCAGCCGCGGCGGCCACTTGCCCGAAATCGTTTTTAAAACATAATGGCAAATCCTTATCTTAATAATAAAGCTAAATTCTTGGCCACAACATCTAAACTGTGATTCTGTACTTTCCTTTAAGATACACGAATTGAATATATATTCAATAGTTTTTAAAGTTTCACAAATGTGTTCGGCTAATTTAATTTGGTTTTTATGTGGAACTTATAATTTTGCTTTCTTACTCTTCGACAGTTATACTCGTATAGACATTTAGTTAAAATAGCTTCAAAAATAACTGATGGGCAAATTGTCATCATTGGGCAATGACTTCGTCTACCAGCCATACTAGTGAAATCTTCAAAGAATAATATAAAAGAAGCAGCTACTGATACAAATGCTAACAACAAAAATTGGTATATTGAGGCTAATAAAAAAAATATTTGATGCAGAACCATACAAATTTAACTATCGTTGAACGCAAAAATATGCTTTATTTGAGAGGATGTACAGGGTATATGCTTTCAGTATTTTTTTAGTTTCAATTTGTGATCAAACTTAGTTTGTTGAATGAAATTTCCAGTAGATGCACCTTAAAAGTATATTCGCTAGGGTCAATGGGTTAAGTGAATATGGAAAAAATTTGAGAGGTGTAATATGAAAGTTATACCAAAATACATACTCGTAATTGTTTTAAAATTCAAGATTTTATCAAGTGGCAAGAAGGAAACAATTACATTGCAAACAAGCGACTTGAAAATACTCGCATATGTAATTATGACTGTCATTAAACTTTGTGTTGATCAGAAAAAACGGCAACAACATAATTTAGCTTTTAAAAATTTAGTACACACAATGCTAAAATAAAAAATAAATAAAAACGCAATTGAACTTGTTAAACTCAGACATAGTCGTCGCGATGAGGCAACAGACGCCAATCACTTACGGGTAAAACCTCGAATACTTGACGAATTCACGTATTTAAGTGAATCCAACCAAATTTGGGCAACCGAATGCCAAGGCTAAGATTTACAAGTTTGTTGTATGGTATTATGTTGTCGTATGTATTATTCCAAACGCAAAACGCAATGTATGTACTTAAATTAGGCTGACAATAATAACAAGTTCCAGATTTCAAAAATGAATAAGTTTTAATGCAAAACTGAAATAATCTTAAAAACAAAAATAAAAATGAAACGAAAAACAGAAATGACGCCATACATCTACGAGAAATAAAAATAAACAATTCAGCTTCAAATATTAAACATAGTATGATTTAAAAATCATTAAATTCTTATACACACCCATATCAAAAATAAAACTTACGCAAATTAATTATTTACATCCACGAAAAATATTTAGTTATTCATTTGCATTCATTTGACTTTTATATATTTCTCGTTACCTAAGATTTGAGTTTACATAAGGAAATACTTATGTTTCTTTAACAACATTAAAAATTTTTTGTATAGGTAAACAGTCCACATCTAAGTTTCAAGTGAGGTCTTAACCCCAACCAAGCCTTTGCACTAATGTGTTTACTGACTGAAATCTTAAAGCCGTGAATATTAACCACACCAGCAACGAATTATTATGTACAATTTATGTTTTTTGGTAATATTAATA